>BLKR01005398.1:0-10518 GCA_011170035.1 Teleogryllus occipitalis
GAAAACACCAACCGGTAATTCCATCCGGGCACCCTGTCAACAAATAGAAAACTATAATGAAATGCAAAAACGTTTCAACGAAGTGTGATCAAAACATATCAAATCAGATGTCGAAAAGCACATAACTAATCAGAACATAAAGTACAACCGTTCAAATTGTGTAATGATGCAAAAGAATTTGCCTAAGTTTGGATTTGGAGCTTCTCTTGAAAAATAATTGATTGCAAACAATACAATGAATTTTGAAAATCTGAAATTACATTCAACTTCTTATCCACGAAAATCCTTCCCACATTGGTGTTTAAGCCAGTGATATTTGAACACCACTTATTACATTACTAGACATCAGATTTTGAGGCAAATTCATTTTTTAATCTTTTATTGCAGACACTCATATTGATTGTGAACATAAATCAAGACTTTACAACACCAGGGAACCACAGGTTTTGCCCCTAGTCACCTCTTTCAGCACTACAAAAATTGACTTTTCATTTTCAAATGATCCCATTTTTAATTTTATAGTTTTCTTGGATGTTCACAACCTATTTTGTAATATGATTACAAGAAAAGCAAAGATTTATGGAAACCATGAAGAATTATTTTGAAGATGTCAGTGAAGTTCATTGTTTCCTTAAGGGCCAAATAAAACTAAGGATTTGTATCGCTGCATTTTTCTATTGTCCTTTGGCCCCTATACCAGAAAGAAATTTAAAATTAGCATTGTGAAGAACATTCCAGTGATCTTCAAACACATATAATGAATTTCTATTTCTGCTGCTGTAATAGCTTATATATCATTGTCATGTCTTAAAGAATGAACCTCATATTAATACAAATTCAGTAGACAGAACACTTCCAGCATATAAATGATTCCAAGTGCAAATATTCATTGCTGTTTTAGCATTTTCTTTTTTTATCTATTCTATGTTATTAATAAAATATTTTGAAGTGAAATAAAATGCATATGAAAAAGTAATTTTTCAAATTCAATTTTAGACACATAATGTAGGAAGTTTTAGACCCTGAAAATCAAAGGTCTACATATCACCAAGATTTATGACAAGAAATAATATTTTTTATTGCACAAAGAATTTCCAAAATTAAATGTCTACAATTTTCACACCTTGCAACATGCTGTTATATGCAAATATTCCAACATTTGCCCTGCACAAAATTCCATAAAACAAGCCACTGACCTGTAATATCACTACCTCTACCGCCAATTACGAAAGACTTTCACAATTTCTCCAATAAACGTATAAATTCTGGAAAATAATTTTGTCACGTTCACTAATATATCCTTCAAAAGAGTGAATTTCTTGAGATCATTCAATTGCTGCTTCTAAAATAGGAATAGTCAGCTAAGAGCTATTGTTCAAAAGATAAAATGAAGATAATTTCTTTATTCGATATTTTAAAGCAACATTCAAAATATCCTAAATATTTTTCGTATGCATCAGGACTGATTATATAAATATTTATATCACTTATAATGAAACACTATTTCACTACATAAACTTATCAACATATGATATAGCTGATTACCAGCCATTACCCAGGTATTTAACACAATACAATAAACAGTCTCTTGATCTCAATAAACAGTCTAACTATGCCTAACCCAGCAACAATGCTACCTAAATTCATTGCAGATTGCATTTAATTAATTAAAAAAGGTATCATTTTGAATTGCAACCCTCCACCCCTTTAAGTTTTTTATTGGCTGTTCAAATATTATACAATACTTTGGATGTAACCGTTTCAGTGGTCCAAAAGTTTTTCTGGAATACTAAAACAATCACAATACTACAGGGTGATCAGAATAAAATGCAACCCACAGCAGGCAGAGTGAAATGCACTGGCAACCATGTTTGAGCGGGTCGGATAGTGGCTGGGAGTTTCAAGCAGGTAAACTGTCGGGAAGTACGCTTAATCCCCTCTCCCACTAACGCCTCCCCGAGGAGAAGAGCAGGTGACTTCCGAGTTCAAAGAGAAAGGCACGCACCTACTTGTTTGGCATTGAAAGAAAATTGAATTGTCAAGAACGACGATTCCGTTGTATATTGTTTAAAGGTGAAATAACCTCGCCACGTAAAATATACATTGAGATAAATTTAATAGTAAACCTTGCTTGTTTTAGTTCATAACAAGATACATACGCTCCAGAAATGTATATGTTTTATACTTTTGTTTTAAATAAATATAATAAATTATAAATTCCGATTCGCAGAACAAATGTTTGTTGTTATTATGATCATTGTCATTATGATCATCATTATCATGATCATTATCATTATGATTATCATCATTATTACTATTATCATTATTACTATTATTATTTATTATTATTATTATCACCACCACCACCACCACCACCACTGATGCCTTGAATGTCTTCAAGCAACTGATGTAACCAAATATACGAGATTTTTTCCTAAAAATCAGTCAAAAAACGCAGGGTCGCTTTATACTCGCAGATTAAGACTAGTTGCATAGGATGTGTTTTTACATTGCCATTCCATGTCACAAAAAACGTAAATGTTGGCGTAACAATAAACTGGGAAGACTAAAAATAATGTGTGAATCTACAATACCAATTATATTTCCAAAAAATAAAATTCCAATCCCAAAAGATGTTGATCTTATTTTATTAATTGGTTAGGAGTAAACTAAAATATGATTTTGTGGTATGGTTTTTTGGCACTGCAAACTTATCAAAGACCCTTGGGTCTTGTCAACAAATATTTGCTAAATATTTATATCTTGGTGGTGACTGGTGCCTATCCTGTAAGAGAAATTGAGTGAAATATTATATTGTGATCAACATTTGGATAGTCTTGTTGGTCGAATAAAGCTGCAGATGATCATTTACTTCATTCAATTAATTCATGGTATGATTGATTCCTCTGGTATGTTGTTGGGTGTCTCACTCTCTTTTCCTCAACATAATGTAATCGGAGGAAAATTCCGATTTATATTTAATTTCTCACAATAGATATGATATATAATCTTAGACTATTTAAAATTTCTAATATAGTCAATGATTTTATTACGCACTCCGAAGTTTTGATTGATTTGTTTAGCGACCGAGTCCTTGTTGCGCAATGGGTATCAGTATGAAAATGCCTAAGATGGGTAATATGTTTGGGCATAATGGCTATTGGATTTAATTTTGAATAAATAAATAAAAATTTGTGATCGTATCTCAATATCCACAGCAAATTTGCTGGGCAATGCAGCCCAATATTTTTGAATGAGACATTAAGAGAATCTCAAATGAAACGTCATGTGACAATCGTCATGTGACAATGAATGCAGAGATTTTGTTACATGATGCAGGTTCGGCGAGGCCATGCAGAATCTTGGTTTCATGAGCAGCGAATGCGAATCTGGATTTTGAACTGTTAAAGAAACACACCAATAAAAAGTGCGGGACAGATAAAAGTAGTGGTGCTAAAACAGCACATTCTTTCTCGCTCTTATTTATGTAATACCAGTGTTCAATTTGTAAAATTTGAGATCCCGGAATGCCTAAAATTATGGAAGCAGTTACATGCAGGAAATTATAAAATTTTATAGAAGCAGTTACAGTAAAAATTTTTTTGTGAATCTAATTACAAATCGTAGAACATTATGTAGGAAAATTAAATAGTTTCAAGACAATTTCAAAACAAATTTGATATAACTGCGTTTCATACAGCTAATTCATATTCAAACAACAAGATGGAATTCACAGAAATTCAGCTACTGTCTGGTGGCGCGAAATGCCATTGTTGAATTCCAATCTGATATTCCTAGAAGACTTGCAATTTCTCTTTCATATGACTTAAATCGTATTTTAAAAAAAGAACACCTACAACAGGTTAATTTTAATTAAGGTTTCCGAATATCTTGAAAGAAAATGCATCAATAAATTGAGAATGCAAATGTATTCATCCTTGCAACTTGGAAGAAAAAAATGTGGATAATCAACTAGGTTTAAAATTATTTCTAAAACATTAATTTGTAAATGTACAACAAAAGCTTGAATGTATGAAAAGAACAAAGAAATATGAAATAATATACAAATTCTAACTTACGTAGCATCGAACTGCCTTAAAGCACTTTGCAAATTAAGTTCACAAAGCACAGTATCAAGCAGATGACTATTTGACGTCAAATTACCCAAAAAATTCTAATTTTTAAAAAATTGAAAATGTCATCATTTGAATATATATTTTTGATGAACACATTTTATTTAGAAAAAAATTCGATCGTGACAATTTTAGTTGTAGGAAGTTGCCAAAAAATGTCGAACATTTGCAATTTTCGAAAAATCAGGTATTCCAATGAAAATGAGACCTGCACCATTCTGTTATATTTTTTTTTCTTGTCTCTTTCAATTTTCCGTTTTCAATTCTTCAATATTTTCAATTTTCAAAAAATTAGGGATTTCAATAAACATGAGGCATGTCCCATTCAAGTGATCTTTACAATCTTTTTGAGGTCACAATTTAATAAAAGAAAGTGGTTTTAAATAAAATATAAATTGCTTACGTTTGACACAAATTTCGCAATAAATACTTAAAAAAAACTGAGCATATTATTAGATGTTTTTGATGAACACATTCATTAAGGGAAAAAAAAATGTTTATCTTCATAATTGTAGTTGATGGAACACGTCGAAAAATTTTTGAACTATCAATATTTTTGAAAAATCAGGGTTTTTAACGAACATGAGACCTGCACCATTCTCTTAAACATCCTTCACACTATCCATCAACAAAATTTAATTGGGGCCTTTTTTAGGAGGAAAAAAAAAATGAAAATTGGCTAATTTCAAGCAAAAGTAGTTATTTTTGAAAAATTGTATAGTACCTTATTTGAAAATCTATCTTTGAGGAACAGATTTCATTAATGAAAAAATCTCTATCTTTAATATTTTGGTTGTAGGAAGACAGAATTTTTTTTTTTTAACTTTTGCAATTTTTGAAAAATCTGATATTTTTGAAGCTGAAATTATTACACTTTGTTTTTACCACTATTGGATATGTTTAGAGAGTGGTTCGAATGAAGTCAGACATGTGGGGGCGTTGATGATTTATTCATTTATGACTCAAGCGCCCCTGAAGTGGACGCAACCCGCCGCACAGTCAAGGATTAAGCTCTTCACTGCATTGTGATTGTGGAATATCGGCCGAATTTTTACATGAACCTCTGACAAGTAAATCAAATTTCTCCATGATAAGTGTCGTAGAGAACACGCAGCTTAACTTGAGGGAGACTGCTTTAACAATAGAATACTCGACAACCGCGCCCAAACCAGGACACAGAACAAAACCATATTTGCAAGGAAGTTTTTCATATTGTTTGCACAACATAGTGTAAAACGAAATTAATAATCACATAACCAGTAGTGTCTAATGTGAAATACACTGTAATAGTGAAGCATTGACGGGTCCACTAGTTAGTAATAAAAGTGCACATTTTACTGCACATACGAAAATATAAGCAGAGGTGTTCAAAATCACAAAAACATATATAAGGATGCAATAGCTTTGGATAATTTGTCTTCGTGTTCTTCAATGACTTCATATCTGAACTCTACAAGTGTAATATTTATTAATGTAAAAAGTCAATATTCTCACTGATCAATTCAAATGAATAATTTTATTAATATAATATATATTTTAATGATATATTTATTTTTTATATTATTTTAAATACATTTCTTACATATCATAGTGTATGGTTAGAAAGTTGTTAAGAAAATGGTTATTTATGTAGCTGGCCATCTAAATGACTATCTGTACAAGGCCTGGATGTTAACTACATGATATAGCGACAGTGAAGCTTAAGTTTTAGCCAGAACAATATTAAGAAACCAACAGCCAGTTTCACAGTTGAAAATTAAAAACTGCTCTTTGTAAACCACTTCTTCGTAAATAATTAATTTAAGTAGGATTAGGCCTAAATATTATTCTATGGCTAATAGTACAAAATTTTGCGTTTACCACTTAATTTTTGTATCTCACATGTTTAATTAACACATTTTACAACTTTCTATTCAATTTTATTCTATATTTAATTATAGTTTATACGGTCTCTTGCATTTACTCTCTCCTGCATTTACAATATATTGAACATCTTTCTTCTTTTATGATTTCATAAGAAATACTTAATTTAAGAAATTTGATTATCATGTGATTACATACATGTTTATATCTTCAAAGAAAACAACAGTGTTTGCACAACACTGAATTTTAAAATTCAAATCAAAACAATATTTATTGCATATGCAAAAAGTAAAGGAATTACAGCCACCCTGAATAATTCATTTTAGAACTATGAAATGAATTCTTTTTCACGATAAATAATCATCATAACAACCTCCATATCCTAAATAACTATGCAATGTATTACAGTTCATGAGAATTAAAATTAACTAAGTTTCTGCCATATAGCAGAAGAACTACACAGCAATTTGCATTATTTTCAGAAGTATTGTACATTATCAGTGTCAAATTTTTTTGAGATAATTGGAACATAAAAAGACAGAGGAAAACATGAACACATTTGTTATAAACCACAGACTGCAGATGCTGTTGTAGAACACACATGGGTCCAAGATTACTGTACCAATTTAAGCGGATTCTAAAATATAAGATTATTACAGATCAGTTTTCAATATTTTCTTCATAATCTAACAGATTCAATCAATACATCATTAATGAAAAAGTATTTCTATTTATTGTAACAAATAAATCCTAACCATTTAACTTATTTAAATTTTAATTTAATTTGTAGATTATTTAATGTTTTAGTGTAAGATGAATAAAAGGAATATTATTTCAGCAAATGCTGAAAAATTTTAAAAATAAACGTCAGCATTATCAAACTAAACTGTGACCCTCCCCCATTCCTATGTAACGCATCATAATGTTTCCTCAAACCCACTCCCTCTCTTTAGCATTACATAATTTAGGATGACCCCCCAATTTATCAACTAAAATGTTCACTTTATCAAAAAACTTAACTAAAAGTAATTTATTAATAATATACATTTGAAGAATATTGTTTATCAAAACATTTTAAGTTTTAACTCATATTTGTAATTAATTCGGCAATTGTCAACAGTACATTTTACTGATATATACATTTCAGCAGAATGTATGATCTTCATTCCAGTAGTATTTTGGAGTAGGAAGTGCACGTAAGACCACATTTTCCTGGAAACCATCACAACACTGAAAATGTGGAAACTATACAAATAATTTTTAACCCTTCCCAATCCAATGTATTGAAAAATCTGTCTTCTGTCCAGATGTCACACTACTAATTTTTCAACCTTTCGTGACTTCACGAGTTGTGCAAAGCTTGTCAGAGTATGCAAGACTGAAGACAATTTATATGCGTATCAGTTTTAATGATGGGTAATTTCATGTTGTTAGACAGTTTCTTAATATATTAACTGCTCAATAATATTGTTGATGTGAAGTAAATGGTTGCCTTTCATTGAAAGTTATGATAGCTCATTGGATACAGATTGGAGAGGAACAAAGGAATTCAAAATTGTTCTGAGTAAGTAGGCAACATCAAGCAGAGAACAGTGATTGCAAAATATTAAAGATCTTTCATATTTATTGTTGTCGTTTCAGTTTTTTTAGACTTAACTGGTTAGAAGTTTGCGATTTGTATTAAACATATTATTGTTTCTTGACAAAAGAGTTTCCTTTTTTTCTAAACTTAGAAACCACTAAAGCTTTAAGCATGCTGTGGAGATGCTTCAGCAGGAATTAAAGGATCAAAGCTTTAAGCATGCTGTGGAGATGCTTCAGCAGGAATTAAAGGACTGTTAGAAAAACAGGGCCTAAAGAATTAGGAGTCTAAAAGGTTAACACCATTCTGGTTTCAATTCAAAGGCAGCCTGGAATAAACTACCAAAATCCACAATTTACCACAAGAACGGCACTTTTTCATTAAATATATTAGCAACTTTATATGTATAATCGGAAATATAACTTTAATCAACTTCTAAATGCAATACTATTTCATGATTACATACATGTATGACATTATTAGTTTAACTGACAGTGGAAAAACAATGCATCACGATGGTTTAGAGTTGGAAGTCAATTTCTTCGATTTTACGGTTTTCTCAATTTTGCGTCTGACTTGTGAAGTCCTGTGTATTAAAACCTCAAGATTAAGATTTTTTGCACAGCAGGACTCTTAATTTAGATGAACATTCTGAAAGTAAAGGTGACAATGAACGTGTAAGTTTCAGGAACAATGGTGGAGATACATATAAAAGATGTGTTTTGTTATTTACAAATCAGAGTATATCTCGGAATGTTCTGAATTGGTTGGTTGAGTAATTTTCTAAGACTAAACCCATATGTTTTGTTTTGAGTGTGTTTGCTGAGTTAGTTTGTCGCCAGTGGTAAGTCAGTTGCTGGTTTTTACTTTCTCGCTACCACTTACGCAGTAGAGAGAAAGTTATGTAATGCTGCTGAAAAAAGCAGTGAATTTTCAGCAGAAGAACTCTTATTGCCAGGCCCAGTTAACAAAAAGTGGATAAATCCAGTTGCTAAATTTAGAAAAAAATCCCCTCAACACGTAGCCAGAATCCATGTTTTGAGGACCCTTGATAAATAATAAAATTTTAAAAAATCAATTGACACCAAACATATGTCAATCCACCTGTGAACAACGCAAGCAGCTAAACCATTCAGGTTATTTTCTCTAAAATTGATATTCCCCTATTGTTCTGGCTGAAGTCACAGCCTCTCGAATTTGAAACTAATAGTTATTTTTGGGGGTACTCTACATGAAGGCCCTGGGATATTTTCAAAAAAATGACTCCATTGTTTTTGATTAAATTTTGTTGTTGGATAGAGGGATGGACATTTCATTTTACATGGATTTTTCCAAAATTGCGAAGGTTCAAATTTTTTTAGCGTCTTCCTACAACTATAATTATGAATATAGAGATCTTTTTCCCTTAATAGAATCTGCTCCTTAAAGATAGATTTTGAAATAAGTTCATGAAAATTTTTCGAAAATTTGAGTACTCTTTTCATAATTTAGCATGAAAATACGGTAAGAAAGTATGTCATGCCATTTCAGCACCACTAGTTTCCATTCACTTCTTTTCAATTGAAGTATTCAATTAATGTATTTATTATTTTTCGAAATTCAATGTGTTTTGGAATAAAATCTGTAAAAAAAAATAATTTCCTCAATTTTACACACCAGACCCTAAGAGTTGCATAAAACAAGGGTTTCACTGTATATTGATTATTTATAATTCTTCATACTTGCTTACAAGTAATGCAAATAAGGTTATTTCAGTCAACCATATTACATCATATTTTCATGGAATACTATGTTCAACTGTCGAAATTGCCCAAATGGAAAAACAATATCCCACAATCACAAAAGATCCAATGTTACACCCTCATCTCTGCCTTTTTGGTTACATCGTTATGAGAGGCAGACCATCAATTATAGAACACCATCATCACAATTCTTTTTAACAGCATTATTCTTGATGAAATGTATCTCATTTAGGTGTTGTAACATTTTAGAAACTTACCTCAACTATCACAAAGCAGCAAGTGCTACACAGGAACGTCACTCAAAAGCTGTAAAAGAAAATATAAAAAATGTTACAATATGCAACTGTCAATTAAGGTTACAAGGAAACCACTGACACATGCTTGAATATCAATACCTCTTGCACAGCAAACTTTTACGAATGAATTTAGGCACAATAAAAACAGCAAACACCGACAATGAGAGGTACGAGACATTACAAGCACATATCTGCAATCTAAACTCTCTACATTGTTAATTCAAAGGTTAATGAACCAACACCAAATTACCACTAACAAATATGAAATAAAAATTCAGTGATGGACTTCCTCCATTACATAAAACAGCACACACATCATTATGCATGGTATCACTAATGAAGAACTTCGTAATGAAGTACAAATATATTTTCATAGGCCTATGGAACTAAACAAACAGCTATAATTTTGATAGGATCATTACAAATACGGTACTTCAATGTATGTAGGTTGTGTTTCAGAAAGCAGAATGCTAATAGGTAGAAGTAAATAAATTAAAAAAACAAACTATCCATGAAATTTCCAAGCAAGCATTTCGTCCAACATCCCCATGCCCCCCACACACACCATGCGCACGCGCGCGCGCGCACACACAGGAACGCACACACACACATACACACCGCGCCGCGGACGCACACACACACAGCGCCGCGCACACACACACACACACACACAGCGCCTCGCGCACGCGCACACACACACACACACACACACACACCGCGCGCGCGCGCACGCACGCACGCACACACACCGCACGCACACACCCACACACACCGCGCGCGCGCACGCACCCACCCACACACACCGCACGCACCCACACACCGCGCGCGCGCGCACACACACACACCGAGCGAGCGAGCGCACACCCACACACCGCGCGCACACACACACACACCGCGCACAC
>BLKR01005398.1:10618-15618 GCA_011170035.1 Teleogryllus occipitalis
GCGCGCGCGCACACACCACGCGCGCGCACACACATCACACGCGCGCGCACACACCCCTCGCGCACACACTCTAACACGCACACATCTACGCGCGCGCGCACACTGACGCACACACCTCCCCGCGCGCGCGCGCACACTGACGCACACACCTCCCCGCGCGCGCACGCACACTGACGCACACACCTCCCCGCGCGCGCACACACAAGCGCACGCACACACAAACAGTGGCAGAAGAATAAACCATTGAAATTCATAATACATAAACTTCATTGAGAAGCTAATATAGATATTTCCAAACCAATCAAATTTATGCTAAATAAAACAATACTAAGAGTGCAACTAATATTCTGAAGACTATATGTGTGTGCAAAAGTATGTGCATGTGCAAGTGCGTAATTAAAGGCTGTGCATATGCAAGTATGCTGGAGAGAAAAACAATACGTGCATGACTGTAAATGGAAAGTATATGGTGGTGCATTACCATGGTGTGGTTGGGTGTGGTGTGGTATGGCAGTGGTGTGTGTGTGTGTTTGTTGTACAGTTGTGCAAGAACATGTATGGTACATATTTTAGGACTTTACTTGGAACTCCGCAAATGCAAATTTTCCTCTTTGTTTCAAATTTCATATTCTTTACTTAACTTTCGTCTCAGAACTGTACAAAAGTGTAGAAATAAAGCATAAATACGGCAAAGTCCAATTTTTACAAAAATAATTGTACTTGCAAACAATCGCAGTTCAACGTTCTCTCCTACATCAATACTGAAGATAGAAATTTATTAATGCAAATGATATATCACCGTATTTACTCGAATTTAAGTAGACTCTGACAACCCGTTAATTATGAAAAGGTCTCCTGAAGATTTCAAATTGTTAACTAATTTTTACTATTTTGTCAAAATAAAATTACAAGTCGTCTTACTGACTAGAAAACTGGCTTTTGAGAATGTTAAGCCTTATTGTTACACTATCATTTTCTTTTGCCTTAAAACCATCATAATCACGGGTTTTGTCACTACCGTCAATCATCCTCACACGTATCAATGTTTCTTTCCTTTTGAACTTCCTTCAATGCTGCGACATCTGACTTTTAGGTCCATCAGAAAGTTTTGCGGTCTAAATTGGCGTTGTCATAGTCTTTCATCAGACGCCACCTAAGAACAATCCCTTGGGGTGCCAGATTTTCTATCTGACCCGCACTTCATGAAGGCCTATGTTTCTTGAACTGCTCAAATCGCAGATTCGCACTCGCTGGGCGACGAACCGAAATTCCGCGCGGGCTAGTCGTTTATCTCGGTATATGTATTAAGAACATAATTACTTCCAGATACGCGGCGCGTATTTTTTTAAAATTTATTTTACGTCAAAAAAACAGTTAAAAACTGCGTATGACGTGCTATGGGGAAAAGTGAATTGTGTGCACATTTTCAAAATTCTGTGATCCCTACACTAAGTCATATACTACTTAAATTTTGAATTTTTGAAAGGGAGAAAAAAAAAACTCCCATGTAATAAAATCTATTTTCAAGGATAAACAAGCAATTAATTTTGAATTTTGAAAGGGAGAAAAAAAAAAAAACTCCCATGTAAAAAAATCTGTTTTCAAGGGTAAATAAGCAATAAATTTTGAATTTTGAAAGGGAGAAAAAAAAACAAACAAAAAAACTCCCATGTAATAAAATCTATTTTCAAGGATAAATAAGCAATAAATTTTGGCTCTTATTACTTCCTGCCACGACAACATGGAAACGATAATTTGAATAATTGTATTTCCCACTGAATTCTAGAAGACGTGCACAGAAAATGAAGTTACATTTATGTTCAGAAGCAAAACAAGGGGCCATCTCACCATTTGCTCAATGGATCAGGGAAACTGGACGAAAAACCTGATCGAGATGGGGGTCATTGACCCGGAAGCTGTAGTACAATAGTTGTTACAGGTTGTTTATACTTATTTATACAGTCCAAATGGTAAATAATGCATTATGTATCATTGTTAAAAATAATGTTACTTTTCTTGTGATGCTCAGTATAGTCTCTAATTGTATAGAAACAGTTATGCAGCAGAAACGATTTCACTTGTGATTTAAACTTTTCTATTGAATTTAATCGTTTAATGTCATCTGGCAAAGTGTTGTAAAATAATCTACATGTATTGTATGTGAATTTTTTGTAATGAGCTGTTGATACTGTCACCTGATGAATATGATTTCTACGTCGAGTGTTAAAGTAATAGACTTCGGCATTTTCTGAAAATATATTCCCGCCCTTAAGCAAGTCATTTTTTACAAAAACCACTGATTCGTAAATGAAAAGACACGGTAATGGTAGAATTCCTAGATTAATGAAGAGAGGCTTACATGAATCACGTGGGTGGGATTTGGTTATTATTCGTACAATTCGCTTTTGTAATCTAAAAGTCTGGGAGCTATAAGATGTATTTCCCCAGAATATTATGCCATATCTCAGGCGGGAATGAACATTCGCGAAGTATACACAACGAGCAGTATGAAGGCTGACTGAATTTGCAAGAATCCTGAACGCGTAGCATAATGAACTTAATTTTGTGTTCAATTCATTTAAATGGATGTTCCATTTAAGGTTTGACCATTTAAGGTTTGACTGAATTGAGAGACCTAAAAATTTTGTTGCCTTAACATCAGTCAATGGTACACTGTTCATTTTCAATGGAGCACAGAATTGTTTATTTGAAATGGAAAACTGCATTAAAACCGTTTTCTTTTCGTTTACTATTAATTTATTTCGGAACCAATTTGAAACATCTGATATTGTACTATTTACGGTTTCTTTATTGCAAAGGATATTCGTATCATCCGCAAAGAGAACCGTTCTTCCGTTTCGAATCGTCGAGGGCATATCGTTTACGTAAAGTAGGAACAGAATAGGGCCTAAAATCGATCCTTGAGGAACGCCACATGCAATGGGCAAAGAGTCGGAAAGGTGCGTACGTAATGTTCCATCATTCCAGTAAGGTATTTCAACTCTCTGAGATCGTTGTTTAAGGTACGAACATAACCAATTGATATTGCGCGATTTTGCCGTCTTCGCAGTTTATTGTTACGTCAATATTTACGAGTTTCGTGACATGGAATGGCAATGTAAAGTTAAATCCTAACCGACTAGGTTTAATCTGCAAATATATGAGACCCTACAGTTTTCGACCGAGATTTCGGTAAAAACCTCGTCTTATATTCAGGTAAATACGGTTAATACCGTTATTTAAACGGTAAGCAGATTTTTTATTTTTAATGTTTTTTATGTTATTTTGAATAAAAAAATACGGTTAATACCGTTATTTAAACGGTAAGCAGATTTTTTATTTTTAATGTTTTTTATGTTATTTTGAATCAAAATTACAAATCAAAATTTGTATTTTACTTTCTCGCACTCTACTTATGCAGTATGAAGTAATCTGATGCTACAGCAATTTTTCGGCAGAAAAACTCGTATCGTGGGGCTCAGACTCAGAGAAAGTGCCCATCTTGTTGCAAATATGTAGTTAATCACTTCCTCTAACATGTAGTGTAGTCAGAATCCAAATTTTGTTCGTCGTAGATACCCAAAAATTGTTTACGGTTGAACAGAATGGCTAGCAAGTTCAAGCAACCATAAGTGGGATTTCGCCAAAATTGATGTTAAGTCTTGTATATTATAGCACCATGAACTTTTTAATGATTTTCATTATAAAATTTTAAACAATGATCACGAAGAGAAAAAATTTTTCTGTAAAGTTTTTCTTCATACTAATTTCTTAATGGTTTATATTTCTCTAATGTCATAATTTAAAACAATTCAATTTTAAAAGGTAAAGTTTTTGTTTCTCTTTAAATTTCTGTATGAGGAAAACTTCAATAAACACTTTAGCAGAAAGTATCCTAGGATAATGTTTACTTTCTAGGGTGCTCTCGTATATTTCATTAATTCTTCATCACCCAGAGGCATAAGTGCCAACCTACTCACAAATGAAACGAAGTTGGACAGTAATACCAACAAAATATACAGAAAATCCCACATAGTTTGGTTTTTGTAACTTTGACAACCTTCTAACACTTCTCTTGAAGTAATGATTGCACATCATAATAAATTTCTGGTAAAGTCATGATCAGTTTACATTGCAGTTACTCTATATATAATAAATATTGGAATAATTTCTTCCTTAAATCTTTTCAAAAATATTACGTTTTTGTAAATAAATTCTTTTTCAAATATGCTTTCATCATTTTCTTTTCATTGAAAATCAGATCATATGAATTTGAAGTCAGTTCCAGGTGAAACTGGAGTAACTACAGCATATACTTTCTCACATTATTGGAAATGGCTACATAAATACATACACTAGCAATTTCTGCCATACTAGCATTTTAGCTATCATTT
The DNA here is from genome assembly GCA_011170035.1 of Teleogryllus occipitalis. NCBI lineage: Eukaryota > Metazoa > Arthropoda > Insecta > Orthoptera > Gryllidae > Teleogryllus > Teleogryllus occipitalis. The sequence goes on from BLKR01005398.1 coordinate 15,013, forward strand.
GGAAAAGTCCAGACCAATTCAAAAGAAGTACCTGTGGGACATATCTACATTTATTTCAATATTCAAGAGCAATAATCATTAATTACTTCTACATGAATAAATTTAACAGTTACAGTTTTTGCGGCACATTTGACAGAATGGCAAGGAAAATTTCACACAAGCTTGGCTTCATTTCAACAAGTGAACTTGCTAAAGTCAAAGAAATGTACAGTAAAACCATGCTTTTATGTTCCCACGATTTACATTTTCTTGGCACTTACATTTTCTTGTCTGTCCCATCAGTTTTCATATATTCATGTTATAAATACCTCACTTTAACATTGGTGTAATGCCAATTCTATCGCAATTCACAACAGTCTGCTCGCCGCAACACCTTCTGGAAAGCACTTTGTGCCATGCACACAGGTCATTGTCACTGCACTTTCCCACCTTCCCGCTTTAAAAATGGCCATAACAGAAAGACTATGGAAACTGTTCCATATTATAAAGCATTTTATGAAATGTTGCATAAAGACTAGGAGATTTAAATACAGTGAAAATCATTATTAGCTAGGCCTATACAAATTTTCATTTCATTACAAAGATCTTTAAAAAGGTATAAAAAAT
>BLKR01005398.1:18118-81816 GCA_011170035.1 Teleogryllus occipitalis
CTTATGAAGTTTCCCAGAAACTCAAAATCTTTCTATGAAACTTGCACTCAAAATTGCACATTTTCAGAAATGCTTAAAGACATTTTCTCAAATGACTCCATAATTTACAATGAAACTTTGCATATAGAACCAGGTTTTACTCTTCTACAATATTCTTGAAATCATTTCATTTCTATTATAAGGGCACCAAAAAAATGAGAAAATGTGAAAAAATGTTTGTGGAAATGGTGTTTGTGATAAAACAATGTTTCCACAATACAAATATTACATGAAAGTATGCTGAGCTGTTGTGTTAACCGTTACAAATATGTTCTACAAATTTTTTGTAGAGTAATTTTCAGAAATTTATTCATTACCGAGGGCAAAATTGAAATATTTTGATTGTTTCCATTGTTGTTAGGTAAACATTTGTAAACAAAAAATTAAATACACAGGTTTATGCTACAAAGCACAAGACAGGCTATATATGCATAAAATGGGTAGTTTCATCAAATTATTATTTAGATTACCAAAATACAGTATTTCCAAACAGTACTTCCAAGTGATTTAGCCTCATGAGATGGGTTTGTGGCAGGTGAATTCAAGTACATGGCCAACAAGGTTGTGGTTTCAAAACCAGCCTAAGGCATGAACGTTCTAAATGGAGTTTGTGCAGTGGCGGGCATTCCAATTCCCTTCTTATAACCCTTTCACCATAATCTTTCCATTATCTATTAGTGCAACAAGGCAACCGAGTCCATTCTAGGAGGGTAATTGGGGAACTGGACACCCCGAACAAAGGTACAGGCATCAAGCGGAGCCAAAGGACACCACAGAGAAATATGTAAACGTCATGAACAAACTATTAATTCCCTTTCAACACACATCGAAAGCGTGAAGCTTTTCATCACAGGAGTAACATTTAAACCAATCAGGTAACAGGAAAACCATGACTACCAAAGAGTACAAATAGATAAAGTGTAAATAAAACTGCATAAAGTCAATGGAGGAGGAATACGGAAACAAGAACTGTGAGACAAGGATGTGTTTATCTTTGTGATGTGAAATGACACTTTCTAAATTATGTCTTTAAGAGACATAATATAGGAGAGCTGACAATTCAATTAAATAAATAAAAATGATGGTATAGATTTTCTAAAAATTGTTACAATTAGTTTAGACCGGGTAAAAATATATGCATGATTTTATATATTTGAAACTGAATTTATGAACACAAACTCCCAATATTTTTCCATTAAAAATTCTCACATTCCCCTTTTCTTCAATTTTAAAAACTTTGCCTGATAATTTGTAGGAATATTATTTCAAGTGAAGTAGCAACCAGTAGAGCGATTATGTGGGGTCAGACAGAAGAACAGATCTTATCGCTCAAGGCTTACCTCAAGGCCATTTTTATGGTCTCATTATTATAAAAATCTACAATTTTTAAACAGTTTAGATGAAATCATTTCAAATTGAAATCCACTATTATTGCTTGAATGCACAAAAATAAGACATTGGAGGGTATGAAAAGCCTTTATAAACAAAACTCAAAATTGTTTTTATGTAAGACTACAAAAGATTATTCTGTGTTTATATTTAAACACACATTGAAAACTTTTACTTTTCCTGAAAAGGTGGTTATGAAACTTTTGTTGTATGGTCTAAACAACAACAAAATCCATTCGCAAAATTAAACAAATTAAAGAAGCAGCATACATTTCAATTTCAAAATTGTTTTTTTTACAATAGCATAATATAATTACTAGTGTATCAACTTAAGTTAAAAGTGGGATGGGTGAGACTCCCACTAAGACTGTTGAGGGATTAGTTTCTCATGCTACAAAAGCAAGCACTTTCGATTTCTCGGATGCCAAAGCACAAAATAGCAACATGCTACAAATATACAGAATTACATTGCATTACATCAATCTAATTGTGTTCCTAGAAAATCTCTCTTTTTTTTTATTCAATGAATGTCTTGTAAAATATATTTACATATCTCATTAGAATAATTAATATTGAAAGGAAAATGTTTAAACTCAACAGTCCTGGTGACAAAATTAGTAGTGGCTTCTGAACACAAAGAAACTTGGATAAAATGTAACTTCTCAAATTTTTGTGATTTGCTTGTGTTTGAAAGGTGTTGTCTTCAGCAAGCACAAATAGAAACAAAAACTACAATAAACACAACAGCAAGGAGAATTAGAAAACTTGCAATATAGCTCCAACATGTTTCACAACTAACCATCCGTTCTTTTTCCACAACGGAATGAATGTCTAAAATCTACCATGTTCAATTAATTATGATTTAAATGGAAATCTCATTTTTGTGCAAATGGAATCTAAATCTTTATAAACACATCTATTAATTTTTAAGGTAATACACGTTTTGTGATCTTCACTAATTGTGTTCATTATTTATTAACTATTTCAACAATCATGCTATCCATGCAACACGAGCTATGTGCCAACAAACATTCTTGAACTTAAAAATATTCCACAACCATGGTTTCTCGTATTTCTACATAAGAGATTTCATTAATGGAAAAGAGCTCTTAAAATTTCAAAACTTAAACCTTCTAAATTGGTAATTTTCAATAACAGCTTATTAAAGCTGATATGTACACAAGACAACTTTCAAAAAACAGCAACCCTGGTTGTGGAGAAAAAAACCTGGAAGAGCCATCACTGTCAGTAATTACTTTGAGATGTAAGTGTACGTGCGTGTTGGAGAGCGGTTGCTGAGAGTTGTCATGGCCTGCTGCTGTGGTGGAGTTCCTTCTGGAGGATTGCAGTTCAAGAAGTCCCAGATCAGGATTGTGTCATCATGAGAACTACTAACTATTTGGAACTCGTCAAACTGTAGTCTAAATACTCTTCCTGTATGTTCCTGTTGCAACAAAGAAATGCAAAACACAACAAATTCTTTAATACACTTTTGATGGATCCATTCCAATATTACTTAAAGATATAGATAATACTGCTATTATCAGTATTTCTGTAATAATGTGACAGCTCTATGCAATTATTATATAAATGCTTTGTTTTATTTTCTGGTGATTTCAACCTACCATTTATCACTAGAAACAATGTTTAATTTTTAAATCTAATTCCTCGTCTTGTTAGCAACATCTATATTAGGTGAAAACTATCTATTGATGCTGATCTTCTTCAAACTGTTGTTCATCATCCACCAATATTGTTTGAAATCTACCCTGCTTTGGGGGAGAGACTGTTTTTTGCAGATCAGAAATTTAATTTTCATAAAGGGAATTAAGAATTAATGAACTATTTTTACTCAATTGACTGGAACAGATTTTTCAGGATTTTTCAATATTGTTGATGTAGCTTGTATTTTATATGATTTGATGGTTTAATCCTATTAACACTTCTATTCCCTCTTATGGATTACAAAATGGATGACTATCCTCATTGGTAAAATAAGGATTTAAAGAAGCTGTGAAATAATGATGAAATACTGGTGAAATAATCATTTAAACAAGATGTGCAACTTTCTTTTCAGTAATAAAAGAATGCTGCTTATCTTGTTTATAGAAGATCCAGGCATCCATCTGCCTAAGTTAATACTTTCACTAATTCACAAGCAGCCAGTAAATCTAAAATATTCTATGACCAACATTTGGGAAGAATTGAAAAATTTTGTAAAAAGTAATTCAGGTATTTAAGAGTAAAGGTGAAGTCTGAAGAATGACTTAGACCTTCTAAATGCTATGCGCTTGGGAAATAAGTGTACTGGCATTTCCACAACACTGGCAACAAGTGTACAGGCAGTTCCAAGTTACTACAAATTATTATTCTACTCATTTCAAATCTGTTTATATTAATAATTTGTTGTGACTATCTCCTGGTTTGCAAGAATGTCTTACCAAAGAGGAGGTGCCTAGCTAGTCTAGTTCAGTTTAACATTTTATTTGGTTGACATTTTTTTTGTATCAATTTTTTTTTCAATTCGTATTTGGTATCAACTTTTCTAAAGCCTTCAGAATCTCTGAATCTGTTCTTTGAGAAATTGAAAGCTTTTGGAAATTTTTAGTCCTCTATTGAATTGGTTGAGGTTTCATCGCAACAACTGCTAATTGTATATTGAATTTTCCAGTTCAATATCTTAGGGCATCCAGGTGGTCTTAGGTGCCAGTCCAGGAGGTCTTCTAGGACCCCTTCTACTTAAAAGTTTTTATAACTGACCTTACCTACTGGAAAACGGTACCCTTTACTGATGAAAATTGTACGCTAAAGTTTGAATGAAGCTTCTCTCTTATAACAGGATCTTGATAGGATTTTTTTGTTTAATGCTAATAATTTGTATCATACAGATGAATCCCCTTATGTAAGTGTACTATTTATACCCAAAAATACAATCTTAAAAGCTACTTCATAACATAAAGTACTTACCACTAAAGTTCGTAAACATAACGTACTAGCGGGAGCTCTAGGGTCCAATGCAGCTAATAAATCCCACACTTTTATCTTCCTGTAAAAATGCAACAAATAATAAATATACAGAGAAATGCCATAAAAACAAATAGCAAAAATTTCAATTTGACAAAATTTGTAGGTCTCTTATTTGTAAATTCTTGAAGTAATGTACATCCCGGAATGGATATACTGAAGTAAACAGAGTCATAGTAGAGACCTTTTTAAGTGAGTTAGAAGAAAGACAAACATGAATTCATCAAGCAAAACTTTCAGGAAAGCCTAAAAGTCAGAAGACAACCTATTATAGAAGGACGCCAAGAAAAAATCGTTAATGAAAGAGATGGACATAGTAGAATAAAAAAGACTACTATAAGGAAGAAGAAAGTAACGTTAACACCCGCTCAGTTCCTTCGAAGAAATAGAATACAAAAATCCACATATAATCCACGGAAAAGCAATGCACTTAATAAGTTTAGTGCAACATTAGATTTTAAGAACAGAATTTTCACAACAAAATATGCTCAATATCAAATTGGAAAACAGATTACGTAAATCTACGTTTTCATTTCAGTTTTAATATAGGTTATTGATTTTCCAAGTTATACCGCTACACCTTTTAGTTTTTATGAAAGTTTTTGGAGTCCCAATTCAACATAGGTGACCACGTGAAATATAGCATTCAAGACCCTCTCACAAATATGCCAATATCCTCTTGTAAACCTTTTACCATACCTGGGGTCTTTTTTGAACCCAGCATCATATTTGTTAGTACCGTATTTACCGGAATATAAGACAATCTCAAATATAAGATGATCCCCCATTTTGAAGAGATCTGCTGAGAATTTTTTTTTATTTTTAACTAAATGTAACTAATTACAATCACAATAAAAACACAAGTGGTATTATTGTCTAGAAAAATCTTTTAAATGCAAAATCTAACATTTATCTGTTCAATTGCTGTTTTTTTCATCATTATCAAGACTTTCACTACTTTGTTCATCTTCACTTGTATGGTTTTTTGTTTTCTTCCTGGCGCTCCCACAGTAGGTCATCTACTGAGCCATCAAATGCATTGGATATGGAATACATTTTGAAACCCTTCACAATAGATTCACAGGAGATCCTATTCCAAGCAGTAGCTATCCATTCTCCCAGCTTGTTTACCGAGGGCTGCCTTAATTTCCCTTCAGGAACGAGGGCATGGTTTTCTTGAAGAAGCTAGTCATTATAAACTTGTCGGAGATAATCCTTGAATGGTTCGTTTACAACAACATCCATTACTTGAAGTTGAGATATCATTCCACCAGGAATTATTACTAGATCTGTTACTTTTTAATATCAGTTCCCTAACTTCTTGTGTAAGGTGTCCCTTGAATGAATCTAGCACCAGCATTCCTCTCTTCAACAAATAGCCTGGTCTTGTATTCCAAACCACCTTCAAACAATCAAGCATCAGATCGTTGGTCATCCACCCTTTCTCATGACATCTGAAAACAAGCCCTTGGCAGTTTCTCTTTTGGCATTCTTTTCCTGTGCAGAATCACATCTAGAAGCAGCTTCCTGCCGTCAGCCAGAGCACACAGCACAACTGTTATTCTGGCCTTTTCATAGCCAGTGCTTCTGACGACAACACTTTGAGTACCCTTGGTTTCAACTGTTATTTTCAACGGCATGTCAAAATAAATGGGCGTCTGGTCAGTGATGCTAATTTGACTGAGCAGATAGCCATGTTCTTTCCATAATTTGAGAACATGACATTGGAAACTAATTTATTTTTCCTCAAAAGCTGATGGAAGTAGCTGAGCTAGCGTCGTTCTTCGCCATAATGTCAGACCAGCTCTTTTCATCATTCTTATGCACCATACTCGCTTTGAAATTTTCAGCATCTTGTAGAAGATTCTTCTTTATTTCAAGTGCCTACATTCGTATAATTTCTTGAGAGATAGGGAAGCCTTCATTGCGTTTCTCTTGCAGGTACAAGACAACTTGCTGCTCCAACTCAGGAAATCTTCCCATTTTAGGTCCCCTGAATGTTTTATGCGTTGAAATTGCATTCTCTAATTTGTGTTTCATCTGAAGCCACCTATGAACATTTCTTTCTGTGACCCCAAATTTTCTTCCAGCCACGCTGTTGTTAGTGGTCTCAGCTTTTCAGAACCATTAACTTAAAATTCGTATCGTAATGTCTATGCGATCCAGTTGTCAATTGCAAACTCGTAGATCCCTGTACCTCCACAGAATTTCGGCTACAACTTCCACTCATTTTTCTGTTGTGTTTAACCTACAATGTCATTCAACTGATTTCACTTAAAAAAATACTGTTCTGAATCGGAATGGCACTGCGGTGGAACTACGAAAACGTTCAGGAAAAACCTAGGCCTATTCAACACACGCCTTTGTCTGAAACACGACTACCCGGGTGTGCACAGCAAGTCCGCATGCCTCAGGACGGGGAATCAATTCAGTTTTCATCGCTAATGTATCCAGTGACAACTCCGGTCTGCCTTTTTGATAGCATGGATGTTGAGAAACGGGACATAAAGAGTTCAATCAGAACGCGTCTCTCGGCAGCTACCCTCAAGGCTATTGGCATGCGGCCTTTTACATTCCATTTGCTCTCTCGACACCCTCTGAAATCTAACATCGCGCAATACTGCAGTGATTTGACAATTCTGTGGCACGTTAACTACGGGGATAAAGGAGTATGGCTTATTATCGCCTTTGTAGCATATTGTTTCATCATTGTATGAGTTTTCCAACTGGGACATTCAGTTATTCTCACTCACTCAAGCTTAATCAGCAAATACAAGACAACCCCCCATTTTCCGAACAAAGAATTTTGGAAAAAACCTCATCTATATTCGGATTAATACAGTATTTTTCTGATTATTAACAGCATATTTTAAGACTTCTGGTTACACCTTCGGGCATGACTCAAACATGTTTTCCCAATTTTATTAGAGATAAATTTTTGTTACATGAGCCCTGGGAGACCTATGAATAGTCTAAATAATTTTCTTTTTCATTTCATCACAAACTGGTAAGTTTCCAGTACCATCAATATTTGATTTTGCTTCTCAAAATCAAATATTGATGGTACTTTCAAATGTCTATGCAGCATTACATATCAAAAATACAGTTTATGTGCCATGGAGATTATTTTCTGTGTAAAATATTTTATATTTGTAAATTATATTTATTATATTATTGAAAATAACTTATAGAAAGTTCTTTTATATTCTGTATGTGACCATTTTCAATCATATTTAACACTTTCAACTGTCATTAAAACTTAGGGAGCCAGAAAAGACCCCAGAGTAATACTTCAAATAAAAAAGTAAACATAGTACTACGATTAAAATAAATCATTTCAGAGTAGAACCTTTAAACAGGAACAGAAAATCTATATTAACTTATATTTCTCCTGGCCTATAACTCTTTCTAAAGGTACAGTATTTTAGGCATAACTGCCTTTTACAAGAAAATACAAACTTGTTTACCCATCATAAGCTCCACTGACAATTCTTTTACTGTCAAAACGGATACAACGTACAAGTTCTTCATGACCTTCTAGTACCCTCAAGCACGCTCCACATTCTATATCCCACAATCTGGAAAAAAAAAAGAAATAAAGAAAATCAAATGCAAGTATTTTTAACAAAGTGAATACAAGGAGATTTTTTTAAATTAAGTAGTATGAAGTATGCAAAATATATTCTATCAAATCCTCCATAACATCAACAATAAAATTATAGATATTTGAAATATCAGATGAACACTTTATACCATATCCTATGATCATGAAGGGATTTCTTGATGTCAATATCACAAAACTGGAGTAAACAGATGGTAAATCCATTTTCTGTACCACATCTTGATCATATTCACAAACTTTTTTTTAATAACAACACAGTCCTGTAATGTATTTTCGAAAAGTTTCTCCATCAATCTTCCATTCTGATGTTCCTACAGTATATCAAGTCCCTAAGGTTGGAAGTCATGAACTATCTGACAAACCTTCCAAGAAACACATGAACACTTTCTTTAATTCAAGAAAGAAGCAATTTACAGGAAGCAAAAATGTAAGAAAAGAAAAGCAGTTTTCAAACTTTGTTACATAAAATAATACACTTTGAATGTAAATTAGTTTAAAGGAGAGGATTGAATATAAACTTAGTAAATTATTAACTTCTGCATTATTTGTTAATGCAGAATTAACAATACCATACTTTTTTAGTTAAAAATATCTTTGGAATAAAAATTTATTTTTACAATGATCCCCTGGAATATATCTTAAAGAACTAGAGTTGAGAACTTGAGGGCTTGACAGCCCTAAAATAAAAAATTGTATGTTGAACCAAGTACACACCTGATTGTGTTGTCTGAACTTCCGCTGACTACTAAACGATCCCTGTATTGTAAACACGCAATTCCTCTCTTATGTCCGTTTAGTGTGCGCACAAACTCGCAAGTTGACGTATTCCACACCTTAATTGTCCTATCACCAGATGCTGACACAATATATTTTTCATCGAAGTCCACTACATTTACAGCTGCACGATGACCTACTAGCACTCGCCGAAGTGTGATTTCCGTTTGTGACGTCATATCCCATACAGCAATAGAACGATCCTGAAGTTTAAAAGAATGAACATCAAAATACTTTCTGGCATAATTTACTTGAAATAAATGAATTGTAAATTTCAAACTTTCTCACCTTCGAACATGTAACCATCATTCCATTGTTGAAACGCAAGTGGAGGACGGCTTCGCAATGATGAATCAAGGTGTTTACCATTTCACCTGATACCACATCCCAGACCCTGACTGTTGAATCGCTTGATCCACTAATGATCACTTTGTCATCATATTGTAAGCACAAAACTGAACCAGTGTGCCCCGTTAAGACCTTTAAAAGTAAGATTTTTTTGAAGTGGCATGGATTATTAAAACCACTTTCACATTTAAACATTGTGAATCATTACCTTCGTGCACTGAAGAGTATTACGATCCCAAATTTTGATAGTATTATCTCTAAGACCAGACACTATCTTCTGATCGTCATATTGAAGACAGTACACACCTTTGGAGTTTTCAGATCTACAGTTAATTCTCTGAAGTACGTGTCTTCCCATTCGCCAGTTATTTTCTATACTCTGTGAACATTTGTCATATTCACGTTTGAGAGATGAATAATGAAGTTTTGAAACATACATTTTCACATAAACCCACAACATAGCATTATATAAATGCAAGAATCTACAACTATTACTAAATATTTGTGACACCTTTAATTACACATTTCTTTTTCACAAGCATTACACAAGAATTCAAGAAGTATGTAAATTGTACTTTTCCCACATATAACACACGCTATTTACATTAAAGAAAGAAGGAAAAAATAACTTACATCAATATCTTGAATTATTTTGGGAAATAACGTCCTATAAAATGAGTGATTTGGGTGACTTTCTCCTGGTTTTGGCTTAAATAAATATTGTATCCTGAAGACAAAAATGAACTTCTGTTATTTTTAAAAGAATCCTACATAATCAAAATTCCATGTCTACACAGGTAAAATACAACCCCTCAGCATAATTTATCACATACCATCCCCGTCTCTCTGCTAAGCCACGCCACAGAGAGTCAGTTCTAACTTTTCTTTCAATTAGTTTTTTCCATAACATTCCTTCTGATATCACACGGTACCATTCCTTGCACACTAATTCCGCAGCACACAAAGAATCTGCATCTAAGTACGAAAGAATGCTTTCTGCGACATGATCAAGCCCTTTCTCTGCAAAACAAAAATGAATTTTCTTTTTCACCAGGTGCATACAATGAATACCACCTATTCAATTTCCAAAATAAATTCAATGATCAATTTTATAATTTTGTTGTCAAAACTCAAGTTACTTTCAATCAATAAAAAATGTGTTTCACAGAACATTTAGACTTTTCTTCACAGTAATTGCCAAATGAATTTTCTTGGATGAATGAAATCATTTAACATTATCTACTAAAAAGGGGACAATTTTAAGGAAGAAAAACAGCCATCATTTGTCTATTTTCACAACAGGAGCAAATTGGACAATTATATCTAGATTCTACTTGATGCAGTATGTAATATTTGAAATCCAAGATCCACCCCACCTACCAACATTTTCAGAAAATTGTTCTTTTCCATTGTAGTAAAATACAATGACTAATGTTATTTTTCAACTAAACCTTCCCCCCATTGAGATTTTAATGCTTCAGTAGTAGAAATCAAGCACCATTGCAATATTCTTTACATTGTCCTTCACATACTCTGGCACAACATTTCTCACTTTAATTGATTTTGTATTTATAATTTGCACATCAACTCTCAATTCCTGGAAGTTCACAGCAAAAGCAGGGTATGTGATTTCTTCCTTATTTTAACAACGAACACAACTGATACAAGTAGATGTGATGAACCACAGGATACTAATTTCATTTTCACACTGAAATATCCATGCTGTAATTTAGTTGAAAAACATACTTGGTAAGAGCGAGATAAAATCTCTCTGCAACATTGGTTTCAAATAAGAGTTTATATGACCATGTTGGTAATGACACATTCTTGATAATAAGTGTTCCACAAACTCCACTTGATCTTGTTCACTCCACTTTTCGAAGTACTTGAGACATGTTTCACGTTCAGTAACATACTGTGGCGAGGGCTCTTTCTTTCTAGCAGGATCATATAGAATCGTCATTGGGTACTGAAACACACAACATACATTTGCATAGTAACATGGTAAAATAGTAACAACATCTGCGTGAGTAGTTACCATTTCCTAGGGAATTCGAGGAATGCACTTCAAAGCGAGAGAACGACACGGCTTCCCCTCTGCTTATGCTCCTCTGTAACGGGGCTTCTACGAGCGGAACTCGCGTTCAACAAAGCATCTGTTCACGAAAAGGCCTTGGGTCCGTGGAAGCGTGCTTGAAAGTGACAGCGAAACCACAAACAATGCCGCAAGTAGATTATTCTGCCTATCACGCTTACACGTACCCATGCGCCACGACCAGGCAACACAGCGAAAACTTTCCCTACACGCGTCTCGATCTCGCCCCCCAGAGACGTGCGCCGCTCGCCCGAGGCGAAACTTCAGTGTGCTGGGGCGCTACAGGCCGGGAGAGACGAGTCGCGGCTGGTCCGATGGCCGTCTGACGCGGCTGTTCGGCAGCAGTCGAACTCAGGTCGTCGCCCTGGCACTTCTCTCAGTGCGCGGCCAAGACTTTGATGACCAACGCGGAGCACAATTCCGAATTACAAAACATAAGTTTTTATTTTTTTCCTCCTCACTCGGGCGTGGGTACGTCCGTCCGTCACGGTTCAGTGAAAACACTTCAGATTCCAGACATTCGGCCCGGAAGTAACTGATCACTCCAATTACGTATGTCAAGAGCTCATGATCTTTCTGATAAGCCTGTTTACGTCTTCACACGTTCTACCGCTAGAACATCAACGAACGACGTCTGTCTTTATTAGAAAAATAATTAAACTATTTCCACGGAATTCCATAAATATAAAAAAATTAAAATACTCAATATTTTTAGAAAACCCGTTTCAAAAAATTGAGCATGACCGATGTTACCTAAAACAAAGATGCATATCAGGACGGCTAACGACTACGATGGTACAAGACCCCAAACAACTTCCAAAAGTAGCACACGCTCAAATCAGTAGGTCACCCGTTAAGTCAATGAATCCGACACTGGCCTGTATCCGGGTACATATTCCTGGGTTATTTGACTCCGTCCTCGACTACAGAAAGCCACCTACGATTTCTGCAAAACGCCAAAGGGAAAGTTGAAGTGGCCTTCGCGGCTCGTACTTCCGCACATCGGTCTCAGGGACAAGGAAATCTGCGACTACAATAGGACCGCAATGAAATTATCACTTCCGACGACACGTACGCGAGGCACCAGGAGATTTAAGAGGACACTTTTCGGCTCAATCTAGGCAGCACATTTCTACTGAAATCTCCATGACGTAGCCACGAAACGCGGAAGCACGAGCGCATCGTTCCGCCTCAGGCATCGACCCAGCCACGGTGCGGAGAAAGAACAGGTGCCAATGAGCAGCATATCTCACAGCATCATGGCCCGTTGATTTTGAAGGCCACATTCGCAGGACGTCTCAAAAATGGTTAGAACTGATTTTCGAAAATTTGACAGGAATAATTTGCAAAACAACATGGACGTAACTTAACAGAAAATTTATTTCAAAAATTGACGAACATTTAATGAACAAATATTAACTGAACTGTACAAACTAACAGATGGCCTAACCCTACTGTGGCGCGATGTACCACAATTTCAAAATTTAAGTAAAACTGAATAATTAGGCTTCGTCACGGATGTGGGGACAAGGAAGGTAGGTTTACGAAATATAATGCACTCTAGCATATGCCCGATGTCTTTACTCAATTAAATGAATAAATATAAAAATTTACTTCAAGGGCACATGTCAAATTACGCCAAAAAAGTAACTAATACGCCAACTGTTTGACTGAGCACAGTGCTCCAATTCAAAAGACGTTAAGAATTGCAATTAACGCAAAAGTTGCATTTCACTATGTGTGAAATATTTCTAAAATATTTTATTCTACAAATACCGTTGAAATGTCAAACAATTGGAAATAAATTCAAAATTTTGATGAAGTGCTGCAAAACAGAATAAAAACACGACGGTGAAAAAAAGAACGGGATATGCCTTAAATAACTGAAAATTTGGATGGTCAAATAATGCACGGTAACTTATAGGGAAACAATTTTCAAGGTCCAACTTCTATCCATGAAAATTGTGCATAAGCCAATTCAACGTCGCAAGATGGCGATGTTCCCAACAGATATTACTAAGCAATATCCTACGCATGCACAAGATTTCTCATTACCTGCGAGTTGGTGTTAGAATCTTCAATTATTTTATCCGTTTCCATGTTTAACATCTTGAATTCTCAGGCTTTCAAAAAAATATTGCACAAAATTCCAGACAAACACTCCCACTTCTGAACACAGGAAATCAACACCTCAATTTGCTGTGTGACGTCATTGACCTGCATAGATGGCACTACCTATTCTCTGACTGACACCATTTTCTTCAAAGAACATGTACATAAATGTTGGTTAAAAGTAAAATTTTCTCTCGGGAGCCCCACCAATCGTTTAAGAACCAATAGAAGAGAATACTGTTGCGCAACAGTTTGTTTCATATATAGGAATTGTTTTTAAATTATCAAAATTATTCTTTGGGTTCTATAGTTTGATCCGTACATTTCCACACATTGGCAATCCTACAATATCGAATCGTATTCAACGCGCGAACATGAAAGCTCTCTGCTGACAGGCAGACATTAGGCAAGTATAATAATAAAAGATTCTATGGTTTCTTTTGGGATTCGTTACGTTTCATCCTGAATCCATACATATGGATGTACTTAGTTCAGTGTAACAATTTCAGCTTTTAAAAATAATATATTTTTCATTCTTGTGGCTTTTTAGCAAATGTACACTTGTTTATGAGATATTTCATGGAACTTTCATTTTAAATTTCAAAGTATATGTCATTCCTCAAGTATTAAAATCTTGAATTTCAAGGACTCAATTTTAGAAATATAGTTACAATTAAGCTACACACTGAGTATTTCTTTAAAGAATATTAATTTCCCAACAAGATTGTATGTTGTCAGTATTTCAGACCAAATAACATACTTTCAGTATAGTATATACAGTAATCATATACTTTCAGTACAGCAATAATATACTTTCAGTATGTTATTAGCGTCAAAACAATTTATTAATTCCAAGTTTTAAGGTTTTATTATAGTTTTTTAGACATTAATAATATCTAAACTACAATTAATAAATCAATATAAATTGAAGAATGTTATGTAAAGAAAATCCCAGAGCAAAACAAGTTTTTTGCCATTTCCCTGCCTGCTCATATAAATAAAAAAAAATTGATTGGTATAGCTCAGTTTAGATATATGGTATTCTGGTACAAAAGAAAATCATCTAGTTAAAACAATATTTCAAAACTTTTAATTTGAAAAAAAATTAAGCCAAATTAGAAATGAAATGTCATTCACTTCAATCATAAGCACATATGGTTATCAAATGAAAAGTTTGTATGTAATTTTAATTTATTTATTGTCATTACATTGTTTATGGATATTCTTTTTACTTTTAAATGTAAAATTAATTATTCTACAAAACAATTAGATAATAATAATTTCTTTTCAAAAGATCAGATCATTCTCAATTTTTTATTATGAAGTTTTTCTAAGGTTGAAAGTGTGTTGAATTGAATTCATCAGATCATTGTAAAATTAAATTTGTCTTTCAACTGTGGCTTTATTTAGGCCTGTCACATGAGCATTATGTTGATGTGCGATAAGTAACGCATGTAGATTAACATTGTATCTTATGTGGAACTGCCAAAGAACTTGTGTGCCATTTTGTAAGACCGTACTATTCTATTATGCATATTACTTATTGCATGTCAATGCAGTGCTTGTGTGCAGGGGCCCTTAGGGAAAGGATATAATTCACACCAAGCCATTCAATCGACTTGAATATTCACCTCGACTAAACATGTCCATTCTAATGAGAATGGTCTTTTTGTAATGCAACGAGACACACCCAAGATTTTTCTTGGGAGGGGGAAGAGAAACCTTACCAATTTATGTATTGAATGATTTTCATTAGTATAGAAAATTAGTAAATGCTTTACTTTTGAATATGTATCATTGGCTATTATATAGGGATTATATAGGAAGGGGTTGAAGTCTCAAGTCATCCCCACCTCCAACCCATGCATCATTCATAAAGCACATTAATATTTTAACTTGCAGTATCTCATATGGAATGCAAAAACAAATACAAATACAAATATCAAAGCTAAAACAAATTTCCATCCTCCTTTGTTTTACTTCTGAGTACTCTTGATTTGTAACTTCACTACTCCAGTATACACAGAAGAGAAGAAACATTCACATCACAATTCTTTACAAAGTTTATTTAATAACATAATTTATTAGTTTGTACAAAAATTTGTGGGAACAAAAGACATCTCACAACACAAACACAAGGCTGACATATCAAGTTCATTATTTCCTCTTTTTTCCTTTTAACTTTTTTATAGCTGAATTAATTAGGTGACAATTTGAGAATAAAACACTTTCACTAAGTTCTAAAGTAGAATTCCCTGAGTTGTGTGTCTTTTTACAAAATTCACTTCTGTAAGACTAGAGCACATAAGAAAATAACCGATGTTACTGTCAAAAGAATATAGTTAGATAATTTCAATGAAGCTGTTGAACATTCAACAGAATCTTCTATTATTTTGTTATAACTTACTGGCGATTCATTTAGTGTAGGAAAGTCATCCTCAAGACTCTCCGTTTCATCCTGCAAGATAAAGGAATTTTTAAAGGAGAAGTTTCTATTTACGTTGACAACTTTATACATCACAATGTATTACATACATGAAATAGGATGTTTTTGTGTCCATCAAAAGGAGCAAAAATCTTGAAAATTGGTTTTTTTTGCTTTGGGTGTCTACCAAATTGGTTGCTAATGTATTCAAATACCATTTTTACTTCTCTTAACTTTGTTGGTGAAATATCCGACTTTACCATTATCTGTAAAAACAAAACAATTTATTATATAATTTCCTATCTTCTGGTTCAGTAGTATATAGTCATCAATTGCATACCTGACCAGGTGTTGTTCGACTAAGAGAACATTCCTTTGTATTGTTGGAAGGGCATACAATTGCAAATTCTTTATATTTATGAGAAACAGGCCAATTGGTATCTGTAACATTGTTTTCAATTAACATGTGTGACTGAACAATAAAAAAGTTTGCCTCTCTTTCTACTTGGATTTACAAACCTGTCCCATTGAAAATAACATTCTGTGGAACAAATGCCACATCTCCTCTCCCAGATCGAAGGCATTCCAGAGCACCATATTCTCCACTAAATTTTTCAAAACTTGCAGAATCTGTTTAATAGGAAGATTGTAATCAAAGAAAAGTACTTTTTAAAATCTAATCTTAAATTCAGATTAAAAGTGTTGAAGTTTCCAGATTTATTTATATATTTATCACACTAATTTTGAACTACTGTTAATTTAGATCTTCACAAACCTCCGCAAATATTATTGAGATATTCATTTTTGGAGAAGCTGTTGTTTAATCCAGGCAAACATACTTCAGAGAAAAAGGTTCCAATTGCTTTATTGTAAGGGCAAATTGAAGATAGAAGATGATACTTTTTCAAAATATATATGACAGAATTCCAACCTTTAAAAAAATCACCATTATGAACAGAACACTAAAAGAAACAGGACAGATGTTTTAATTGTGATTTACTCATAACTGATAATTGATTCACTAATAACTGAATTTATAACAAAAATCCACAAATACTTACCCGCACCATCATATTGCGAGAAACAAGCTCTTTTGCCTCGCAAATCCTCCAAACTTTTTATTGGTGAACTAGCCAAAACCACAGCTGCTATGTTATAGGCAGTGCTAGCCAAGTTAATGTGCTCATAGAGCACTGAAATAAGGTTATACTTTCTGCAAAGAAAACATTTTTAAAACTTAATGGATAATTTGCACATACATGTATAAATAATTGTATTTTATAAATATTCTTCAAACAATAGTACAGTACAAGTTTTTAACAATTTATAAATACATTGGTGAAGATACTACAACTATGAGTAGACCTTTCACTTCAATATATAATTTCTTGTATTTAAAAAAAGAATTGCTATATATTATTTTAATATGAACATACTTCAAGAAGGAAATACATTTTTTTGTCTTTATTAATAGTGTTCCTTATATGTCTACAAACACATTCATGTGTACCTTGAAGCAATTTTCAAGAAGTCACTTTCAACAATTATGGCATCCGAGTTTCCTTGACTAACATCATCCATGCACTTTTCAACATCATCATGCTCTTCACAAACGATATCTGGTTTCACACCATTTGCTTTAGCTGCTTCGCTAATCCAATTACATTTTGCATTTGTCAATTCTGAAGAAGTGCACAATTTAACATGGCGATCACAGTGAATTATAGAATTGGCACTTAAGAATCCTGTAACTATTTTAGAAACACATTAATTTTCTAATTATCTAACTGACAATGTTATGAATTTAAATTCACAATTATTTAATTTTAACTAATCATTATTTTGTAAGTATAATAGGTCCTTACAACAAATTTAAAAACATTTTTAGTTCTTATGGAATTTTAGAAAGAAGAGTCTACTAAAAATTTAAATATGTCAAGTTCATTCACAATTCTCTGACATTTGAGAAAAGAAATAAGATAATCTGAATTCTACATGGTGATGTATGATTACTTGGTAAAAGCACTGTAAATCAGATTAATAAAATTTTATTAAAGCAACCTGCTCACTGTTGTCAACTTTCAAAATGATTCCAAACATTTTCAATCCCAATTTTTTATTATAATACATTATCAATGTTTTAAATTTTCTTAAGTTCAACTTACTTTACCTTTCACTAATTTAACGATAACTACAAAATATTGACTTACTTCCTCTCATTGCATTTTCAAGAGTGAACCTTGATATCAAGAGTGCCAAAACCATTAAAAGAGCCTAAGTCACCATGCAATAATTAATGTATTGCTTGAAGAACAATAGGCTGACCTGACTTAACTCTGCAATATGGTCTTTGGAAAAAAGACTGGAGTTGAAATCAAACTGAATATTTCATCTGAGTGACAACTTCTCCATTATTGTATTTTTCTACCCACCCACCCCCTTTTTTTTCCTTCAATAAAGTCCTTCATGAATTCATTTTTTAAGTAAAAATTATTACGTTTTTTATTACTTTGAGCATTCATTTATAGTTTGAAATTAAAAGACTGAAATATTTTTTAAAAAATTCCATTCCCCTAAATCACATATTTAATTCCCACCCTCCCTCATTCAACTCAAATGTCTTAATATATCTTCTTACTTGTTTAATAAAATTTATGTCTTTAACATAATAGTCAATAAAGACTACTTCAGGTTCCCTGTAAGATCCAAATCTTCAGTGATGGGAATTTGTAATGTTAAAATCCCTTAAGGACATTCTTGTCCAACAGGCAGAAATAAATAGAAATAAAAAGAAATTTAAAAAATTGTGAGAAGATTATTTTTCATCAAAACTTCCCTCCTTGTTAGATTTCATTTTACTTTCTCTCCACTTAAAAGCTTAACATATTTTTTGAATGGCCTCCCACTTCTTTTTCTAAGCACCAGTAATTTTATATTTCTCTCTTCCTAAGTCTAGTACCAAACAAGCAAGTAACGAAGAGAAAGATATTTCAGAAAAACACACCTGATCGTAAGTAATCTTCAGGAATTTTTGTGGTACTTAGTGGCACTAATTCAAGTCTATCAGCATCCAACAGTTGTCGAATGGCCTGTTGCCATTTGTTTTCTACGCTACTTTTTAACGAAGATATTAGTTTTTGAATTCCTACAGCAGTGTACCTAAAATTAAGAAAAATCACATAATTAAGATTGTCAAAAATTACAAGAAACTGAAGAACAAAATATATAAGAATCAGGTACAAATAAGCCTCCCAAAACAGAATTCTTTAAAGGAAAAGACAACTTCATGTTTTCAAATTAATCCTCAACTACCCAGGGGTGGAGCCAGCCATTAGTTGCAATTTTTTTTTTCGTTTTTTTTTTGTGTTAAATAATGACAGATGGACACACAGACAGTGGACAGAGGGACCAGCAGACAGACTGGCAAACTGTTTAGACAACTTCTCACGTTTTCAAATTAATCCTTGACTACAGAGGAAGCGGAGCCAGCCATTAGTTCCTTTGGGGGGGGATCATAGATTTGTGTTAAATAATGACAGATGGACACACAGACAGACGGACAGAGTGTTTAGAGGGTTTTTTTTCTCTAAATTGAATAACTGGATTTTTCCATTGTTTTGTTACAAGAACCCTGTTATAAGAGTTTTTCTTCCAAAAATTTGCTGTTTTTTCACCCAGCAATACATAACTCTCTCTTCTCCATAGCAAGAAAGTAAAAACCATGTTGGATGAAGGACACTATTTCATGTAGTACTCTAATGTGAACCATTTGTTGTTGTCAGGACATCATGTATGCTGAATATTTGTGATTAAAAAGGATCTCTTGAAAGTAGTATGAAAGATCAAAAGGCAGACAATACCGTTGAGCCATTATGGCTGGCCAAGGGCGATCCAACCAAGAACATGGGTTTGAATTG
Organism: Teleogryllus occipitalis; assembly: GCA_011170035.1. Taxonomy (NCBI): domain Eukaryota; kingdom Metazoa; phylum Arthropoda; class Insecta; order Orthoptera; family Gryllidae; genus Teleogryllus; species Teleogryllus occipitalis. The sequence goes on from BLKR01005398.1 coordinate 37,864, forward strand.
TTTAAAGGTTGTTGAGAACCATCTTCACAGAGAAAGCTGTATTCATCAGGATTAGCAACTCCATCCACTTCAGATGAAAACTGAAATAAAAATTGGCATTGGAATATATTTTGATACATTATATTGTAAAATATTTGATTTTAAAAATGCATTACTTAAGTCTATGCCTATGGCTGTTATTAGTAACAAAGTGCTCATTTTGAGGCTATCATTTTTTTTTTTCTTTACTTTTTCCTGCAGAAATAAATCTTTCTTATCGACAAATTTAGTTCCACAAAAGAATTGGCCCGCAGCAGTAAAAAAATGCTGCTGAACAAATCCACATCAAATGGTTGTAGGTTGGTAAAGAGTTATTGGGATTTATTTTATTTTATTTATGTTATGTCAAAAACGGTTAAAAACTGTGTGTGATGTGCTATGGGGAGAAGTGAATTCTGTACACAGGATAATGGATCACGGGATCGGTCAATTAATGGATTATACTAGTTTGCCAACGTTTCGGAATATTTTATTCCATCATCAGGGCTAACAAACAAAAAACACAATCACAATAAATAAGGACAAACTCTTCTGAACAACAACATAAATCAACACAACACAATACAATGGTCAATTCTGTACACGTTTTTAAAATTCTGTGATCCCTACCCTAAGCCATATACTACTTGAATTTTGAATACAGAAAGAAAACAAGGGTTTTTTTGCAAGAATTGTTAACAAAATATTCGCTCTGATGTAATAAAATCTATTTTCAAGGGTAAATCAATAAATTTGGGCTCTTATCTCTCATGTCCTTCATCAAGGAATAATACTTCCTGCCGCGACAATGATAATTTTATTACCTATATTTCCCCCTGAATTCTAGAAGACTTGCACAGATAATGAAGTTACATTTATGTCCCAAAGCAAAATAAGGGGCCATCTCAGCATTTCCTCAATAGAAAATGGTAAAGTTAAGCTATTTTATGCTGCAGCATCAGAATAGTAAACTAGCACCTTCTTCTCTTTAACCAAAAACATATTTAATTTATAATAAATTTCTTTAAATCAAGTTAGTTGGCTTGTCCTGTTCTTTGCAACAGATCAAATGTAGCTTCGGCAAACAGTCAAGTGCAAACTATCCTACCATCAGATTCGGAACAAAACTATCCTTGATGTTTTGGTTTCATCAACTGCTGCTTGCCTGTAAATCTCCAATATATAGCAGCCTAACAGTGCATTGAATATTTAACAAATTATTAACGACTCGCCAATTCATGTTCAAGAAAACTGTAGGAGCAGTGTTCAAATGATATTAATAAATCAGTCGTAAAAATACACAGAGGATGATAATTGGAAAGTAAAAATTTCTTGAAACCAACGTCATGAGTCTTATACCCTCACAAAACATCACATGTGCCAAACAGAGGGTCTCAGTGACACACATTATAATTATAATTATTATTAATATTAATAATTATTTTGCCTTTATGTGGAAGCAGAGGCTGTGGTAAAAATCTCAATGAAAAAGGAAGTGATACCTGTCAAGATTTTGGATTTTTCATTGATGCCCACAGACTTTGTTCACTCACAAAGAATCCCATCCTACTTTTGAGTATGGCCTCTGATCTCTTGAGTATAGCTTTCTCTATACAATATACTGTCTAAGTGCTGTCGATTACGCAAGTGTGAAGAACGAAAAATGTAATTTTGTTTTTACTGAGGCCATTTCAAGATTCAAAACAGAGTCCACAATAGCATTTCAAAGACAGCGTTGCGAGTAGAACAAATTTGTAGTACCAGATGACTATGTGAAATCAATCAAGATTACAAAGAAAATATAGTTTCCTAGCAAGTTAAGTGGCAATGTAAATTTTAGAGTTGGAATAAAAATTTGGTTCATTTTAATTAGGTTTTAATTTTTTACTATTCCTTAAATGTGGTTTTTCATTGTTTACATGACTTTTTGCACCTTTGTTTACCTAGAATAAATGCCTTTCTTGACACCTATTTTAGTAAGAAGAAATGCCTTTTGCCTGTAACCTAGGTAAATTAAATGCCTTTTTGCCTGTATCTTAGGTAAAATAAATGCCTGAACTTCCGGGCTTTAGTTACGAATGATGATATTTGAATTAACATCAGTTTCGGTCTTCGTCAAATCCACGTCTTTTCTTAGTATTCTTATCTTACTTTGATATTCGAAAAAGATCTTTAAAGAAACCTGACTTACCCCAAAGTGGATTTGTACGTCGTCCAGTCGAGCCCATGCGACGTCTCCGAAGGCATCTGTGAGACAATACAGCGGTCCTGTACGACCCCAATACTTTTCTAGTTTGGAACATAGCTTCGGCCGGTCGCAAAGACTGCACAAGTTGCTATACTTCTTCTCTGATCATTGAAAATACGAATTATTATTTTCATGACTCCTCCTACACACATGCACACGCAGGCATGCAAACACATCCGCAAACATACCGGGTATGCGGGATAAGCGGCAGGAATACTTACTTAGCGCTGCATCAAGTTTGGAATCTGGTACCCAGGGACCAGCTTTGCAAGCAGCTCTAAAAAATGTTGACGATGATTTTATAAAATTCTCGTTTACAGTTAGATCAAAATCACACGTTTGTGGCACAACGCGTTCCTCAAAAAACTGCAAAAAGATTGATTAATTTAATGTTGCACGTAAACCACGAACGAATATCTTAATATGGTCGAGGCCTCACCTTTCCTTCGACTTCCGTCCAATCCGTGGTGTAACCGTGCCCAGGGTGGCACAGATTCTGGTTCTTTAAATCGCGCAAGGACTTAATGTTTACACTCTTGCGTACTATGACAACCAGTCTGTATTCGTATTCTAGAAAATAAATTTTGTATTAATTATTGTGTTTCGGAATTTAAGGAATCCAGATTGTTTCGTGATGTGAATCGTTGAACAGCTTTGCCCAAGAAGTAAATACAAGCGTGAACAAGAAGTAAACACAACAAAATGTTTCAATATTAATATAAACGATCAAAGTAAAAGATGTTACGAAATGTACTATTTTAAATTCGTTTACATTATTCAAAAACGAAGATATTAGGACTAACATTTCTTCTAAGAGAGTTGGCGTGTTTAAAATACTTTTAATAAATCGCCCTATCCAGTGTTTTGGAATAACTATAAAAATCAAAATAGTAGACGGTCATTTTATTAATAGTGACACGACTACAGTATGTTTTGAACCCATGATGTAGGAAATGAGTGATTTAACGGCACGGCGTCTCAACCTCACCCAACATAGACTTCAGAATCCAAAAACTTGCATTGTAACTAGCACGGACAATCACCTATTTGACACTCCAACACACTTGAAATCCCAAGAGATTGCGATTATGATTCAATGCTGACAATACACAAGAACAATATTGCGAAATGAAAACGCCAAGGTGCGACCGAGGGGTATGCAATTTGCCGTACGTGCGGTGTAAGCGTGTAGCTTCAGTAAGTGAGAATTATTTTTTTGTATGATCCCATTTTATTTTAGACATATCCCTTTTAAAAAATTAAAATATACAAAGTCACTTAAAAAATGTAACCTGTTATCTTGTACATTTCGACAATCCTTCATTGTCCAGATACACGAGATCAACAGACAGTTAATATAAAATTAATATAATGGCTTCGCTAGGTGTTCATTTTATCATTTCTATCATTGTTCTGACTTTCTGCTACGATTTACGAGCCCATCTTGAATTTTCAGTCAAATGTTTTTCGAGTTTCATTTTTTACTTTTCATGTACATATTATAGAAAAGTTATGTAATGCAGAGGCAACTAGAGGTGCTACAGAATGGCACAGACTTTCTCGTAGTCAAGGTTTTTAATTTCCTTTTTGTGGACTGGTACAGTCTTGCCCCTCCTTGCCTGCTGCCATCTATCACCGTCCAAATTACATTTTTTTGAAATTTTCTCAACTTTTCAGTTTCCAAGTAGTAGAACCCAAATATTAACTTAAGAATATTAAAGAAAGCCAAAACCTCGTTCTAAATAGCAATTTTCATTGAAAAAGGTGGTGCCTTTTAAAGACAATGGCTTTAAGCTTTGCTGTAAATGTAAAATTTGAAGCTCTTTTTCACAGGAATCCATTGAGTAGTCTAAAAACTTCATTTGAAGTCATTTGAAGCACTTTCTCTCACAAATGCAATAATGTATACAAATTCATAGGAAAGTGGGTATTAGCGGTGTGAGAGATGAATAAAAAATACATCTGTGTAATTTTTTAAAAAAACAAAAGAGTACATCAAAATGAACTTTACTTCATATTAAGCGGTACCATTACCACTATACCCTGCAGAAGTTTGAAGGAAAAATTTGGGGCCATTTTTGAGATAATGGCGTTTGTGCGTTTCTGAAAATGCGGAATTTTGAGCTAATTTTCACAGTAAACTGTTGAGTTTTCGAGAAACCTTGTATGACATTATTTAAAGCACATATACTTATAATTACAATAACGTGAAGAAATCGCCTCTAATGCAAATATTACCGACGCGAGAGACAAGTGAAAAAAATTAAATTTTTGTATTAAAAAAATAGAACAATATGGCGTTTATGTCATCCTGTAGGGATTGCTACTATTCCAACCAAAAATTTGGAGCCGTTTTTGAGAAAATCTTATTTTTGTAATTTTTAAAATTACAAATATTGCACGAAAAATACTAACATTTAAAAAAAATGTGCATGACCTTTATGAAATAAATATTTATGGACAATAAAAAATTAATTGCGCGAAAATCAGTCTTATGCCACCTTTATAAGTGTATTTTGCCATTTTCTTACAAGAAATTTAAAGAAAAAATTTGGAGCCGTTTCGAGAAAATTTTGAAACTGTCCGAAAGTTTCATTTAAAGTCCCAAATTTTCAAGAATGTCTTTCAAAATCTCGAAGGTTCTGTTAGGGGATTTTTTCTTAATTTAGCAACTGGATTTATCCACTTCCCAGTTTTCACGACCCGGCAATGAATTTTTTTCTGTCGAAAATTCGCCGTTTTTTTCGCGCAGCATTACATAACTTTCTCTGTACTACGTATATTACTCCGTATGTACGTACGTATACGAGAAAATAAAAAGGCTATTTTCGACAGAAAGACTCGTATTGTTGGGCCCTGGTACCAAAAAGGGGGTAAATCTTTGTTCCAATATGAAGTAAATTACTTTAGCAAAAGTCGGGGATTTTTCGACAGAAAAACCCGTATTGTGGAGTAAATTACCGTCTCCAACACGTGAAGTCAGAATTCACGTTTTGTGGCTTCTTGATACCGGAAAATTGGTTAACGGGAATCCATCCGTCCGTCAACAATATTAGCATCTGAACTCTCCACAGGAATGTTGCCATTATTTCATAAATATTCCTCGATCTTTCTGAAAGACCGACCGGTCAGTCGATTTTCTCCAAAATTCTTATTCCCCTGGATTCTGAAACCTATGTTTTAATTTTTTGGGAGGTACTTCACATGAAACCTCTGACATTTTTTTTTTTTTGAAAAATTTGAAAAAGTCTCCAAATTTTTTGATTAAATTTTGTAGTTGAATGATGCTGGTTTAATTTTCGTGGTGAATGATGAAGGGTGTTTAAGAGAATGATGGTCTAATTTCCGTTGAAATCCCCGATTTTTTTACAATTGCAAAAAGAAAATTAAAATACGAAATTGAAAATAAAGATTTTTATTTCAAGCAAAGATTTTTCTCAAAAACCACTCCATTTTTTTTAATTCTCCACTTATGTAATAAGAGACTAAAAATATGGTGCTAGTCCTATTTTCGGGTCTAGCTCGGTTTTTGGAAAATTATTTTTTTAAACTACAAAATAGAAGGTAGAGATTTTTGCCTCAGACAAAGACAATTGTACAAAATTTGCTCTTCAAAAAAGGTCATGAACATTTTTTTTGAAAAACTCGTAGTTTTTGCGTAATTTCTGCTTTAAATTAATTAAATATATACAGGTTTCACACCAACCACGGGCCACGAGAAAAAATTAATGAATGATATGAAAAACAATTTAATTATAATTATAATTTACATTTGAAAAGTCAATATTAATTCTGTTTTTACTTTCTCGCACTTTTACTTTTATTCAATTTGTATCCTCGATATATTGATTTCTTTCTTTTTAAGCAGTCCACAAAGCTAAATTCAAATTTCCGCAACAATGCCGCATCGATATTTGACAAGCTCATTGTTGAACGTCGAGATGGTAGCGGTGATAAGATACAGCTGTTTTATTTATCTGATGTTTCCAAATAAACCATTCAGAAATGATTCGAAACCTATTTGATAATCCATATTTTTTGTCGTAGTTTTCTCTCGTGCCCTGAGAGAACCAGTGCTCACAGTAGCATGATTTGTATAGCGTAACTCCTACGCCGAGAGTCAGTTCTTCCGTGTGCGTTGAATTTCTTATAAATATTTTATAAATTACTCCTCAGAATGACCCGTGAGCTACATTATGTACCATTAGTACCATCTGATTCCTAAAAAATTATTGCAAGTTGAGTAAAAGTAAAAAGGTACATTAACCGTATAACTTCTTCAATTACTTAAAGAATCCTATGCCCGCGGAAGTTTTCCCATAGGAGCCTGTACTAGTTTAAGCTTCTTTTATTAAAAAATTAGGCACATAAGGAGCAAATTGCTTTTTACCGTCTTGAATAGATTTTGCTTTCATTTAAAGTATTTTTTGGGGGTACTTCACTGTGGTCGATCTAATCAAACCTTAAGGTTATTATTTATCTTCTACCTTAAAGGAAAATAAATTCCTACGCTTCATTTGAGGCGGTGTCAATATATAAAAAGGCTGTGATAAATTAACTGAATACTACAATCGTAGAATACCAGAAATTTAATTAATTTATTAGTATTAGAGTTATTTAGCAACTGTGTATGATGTTCTATGACTAAACGATAAAGTAGTTGAAATCTGAATACTCATGGAAATAAGCGTTTTTGCAAAGAATTTATATTATTTGCCATGCGAATGCACATAGGTTTGAGAACGCTGCGCGGGCAACAGTGTGTTGCTCGCTTCTGTATAATTTGCAGCAAATACTGAATCAGTCAAATGTCATCGTGTTTGTTTCATTTATCAAAGTAAGAAATGATTGTTGCTCTTGACTATCGAAATGAATGCAGATATGTATCATAGGCGCTTTGTTTGAATTGGTCGTTTTCAAGTAATAGCTAAGGTGTTAGTAGCCCAGAAAATGCAATATTTCAATATTACGTAGCTGTTTCCAATAACGCGAGAAAGTATGTGCTCTTGTAGCACCACTAGTTTTAAATTTATTCCTGCTTGGCCACTCCACTGTGCCCTCATCAGCCAGGTTCCTTCTTTTGTTGAAGTTTTGCATTATTATTGATAGTATTAGATTAAATACACGAGTTATTTAACTTGTGGAAAGAAATTGCGTTAATGCCAAATAAGGCGAGTCAAATACATGCCAAATGCCGTGTAAAGCCAAATAAGGCGAGTCATCAAGCGAGGATTTTGCTTACAATTTCTAATTACATAGGTGAAAGAATTTGTTGAATTGCGGCACAGCACTGGCAAGATAAGGGGGAAATTAATGAATTAAGAAATTTGTATTTATTTCATTTTTGAAAAACCTGAAAAGAGCATATCATTCAAGATACTTTACAGATAGTTCGACATCGAAATATCAGTCAGTCGAATATTAATAACCATAATGTTTTGAATAATTAGCTTTCAATGCATTACCTGTCTGAAAATTTTGTATGTTATGAGTAATAACGAAGTCTCCAGCTTTATCTCTTGTCGCTACTACTAAGTCTTCTGGTTGGAATATTCCGAAATCAGCTTCATTTTTCGCAATAAGTCTCAAACAATCTAGCCTGAAATCATAGGAAAAATTGTTCTCAATTTTTATCTAAAACAAATTCTGTAAACAATCTTAATCAGAAATTATCATTTTTGAAGCTATGAATAAACAAAAAATAATTCGCTACTTTGTAATAAAACTTTTAATATTTCAATAATAGTTTGTAAATAATAGAAAAAATATTTAAAATATGTTATTGCAGGGATTTTATGAAAAAAGACCACTATTTCATTCATTAAATAATTTGGCGTTATATTCGGTAATAGATTAAAAATTTGAGAGAACCACAGAACGTTCAAGGCTGCGAAGTGACTCTTTCAATTCGTTCTTGACCCAAGATCGAGGAAAAGAATTTGTTTAATATCAGGACCATAGTATACTCTGTGATAGTATACTCTATGATCAGGACGAGTCTTCTAGGGCCTACGCAATTAGTATGAAACAACTTTCAGACTATCCTGCGCATAATTTCCGAAGTACTATTTGCCTACAATTCTTTGTCACAACAGACGCACGTCTAAGTTCACAACAATGCTCCGGTCTTCGGATTTCGCAATGAACAAAAAACATCCGTGAGCCTATCAATGGATAAGTTTTGACATTGAGCATTGAACATTGTTAAGCAAAAGTCTACATTGACACTATTGTAAACATTCTCTTACTTTTTCCACAATAAAAGCGCACTCAGTTCATTGCCATTTTACGCTGTCCTGCACCTCAATTGCCGTTCGGTTAGCAAAATCCCTTACGAAACTTATAATATATTGATTAGCAACAGATCTCTTAAGTAATACGAATTCCGGCTATGTTCCCCGTAAGTAAACGTCAGCCAAAAATCCTAAGAAAGTTAACCTTTTCTTTTTTTTTGCCGAAAAAAAAAAAGAAATATTGGACTCTCGAGCCTATGGTTCTCTTCACTACTGCTTGAGAAAGTTTGTCTTTTGTTCTATGTTCCATACATAAATACTTCGTGATTCCATTGAATGTAATTCAATGGTAAAAACAAATGTTTTAAATTGTAATATGTAATCTCATTTGCGATTGATACAGTGAAAATATTTTAAAATTTAAATAGCAGTTAATATTTGAGCCATAAAACCGGTTGCGTTATCTGTGAAACGTAATGCGTTACAAGTCGCATAATGTAATTTAATGTTATGACCTTCACTGACAACTTTCTTGAAAGAATTGTTAATCTGTGTAGCGTGAAAAACTTTAGCTTTACAGCGGGTAGGAGGATGTTAGGTTACGGCCTCGATCGCATCTGTAGTTCTATTGAAAAAAGAGACCATTTTTTGTTGTATTTTAATGCGGTGTGCCCAAGAGTAGAGGACGATTTGCTGCTGCAGTCTTTATTTTGATGTCTTACAGAAAGAATTCCTCCAAGTCTTTTTCCTGATCACTAGAAACGGAATTTACATTGCTTTATTTAAGCTTCGTAAAGCTTTCAAACTTTCTTTCATGGCAAACTCCTTTTAAAAATGCACTCTTTCTTCGTGAATATTTGTAGGTTATGCTGGCTTTTTGAGATATAGGGCACGATTTGACATTTTTTCAATAAAATCTACATATTTTAGACTTCAGTCGAACATATTACGTACTTTTTAAAACTTTTTTTTTGCATCATTTGTGAATATGAAAATTGACGCTTATTATTAGATAATAATAATAATAATAATAATAATAATAATAATAATAATAATAATAATAATAATATTATTGATAATACTATTATTATTGCATCCCCACAGTTCGCAGTTGCTTTTCCTGATTGTTATACAACAAATTTGAACTCTTTCGCACACGTACAAGGATAGAGAAGCGAGTGCACGCGCTGTAAACAATCGCGAAAAGAACCAACGCCAAGTAAATTATACTTGGGTTTTCGTAACGTGGCGGATGACATTAGACCATTTTTGCACCTTCTGCCTTATAAAATGAATCTTCATAACAGTGACAAGCACACGTTTGAGGCCATGAGCCCCGTTGAGAAGGACGTTCGCGAAGTAATTCAAAATATTCATTTTATAAGGCGGGAGGTGTAAAAATGATCTGTCATCCGCCACGTTACGAAAACCCAAGTAGTCACAGAGGATAATGAAGATACAGGAAGCCGTAACTTTATATCGCTTGATAACTGACCATGAGCGAGGAAAATGCCTATTGGGTTTAAAAAAAATAAAATGCCTAACAAACCATGTTTGTAAACAAATAAAAATATTACATACAGTTTTGTTAAATTGCCTGTAGCTATTCAGAAATTAGACACAGCTGGATTATCTCTAGTAGAGTAATTCAAATTGAAGATATTAAGTGTCTTGGGAATTAGCGTTTGGAGATTTGTTACTACTAAGGAGGGAATTATATTAAGTGTTAAATTCTGGTCCTGAAAAATCATAAAATGTAGGATTTAACCTCACATTGGATCAAAATTCATCTCTAAAGTAAGTTTCAATTAAGTCTTGTGACGTAGAAAACATGTTTCTGCATTCATAAAACCTTTGTTTCTTACGAATGGTATTTGACTGAGTAAAATGTATATCAAACAATTTTTTGCTGTTACAAAAACCATTAAAACGAAACCTTTACTACACTAAAAACGATTGCGTATATTTTGTTAATTTTTGTTCTCCGTCGTGCATATTTGGCTATTCCATAGTGCACCTTTCCATGCATATTTTAACACTGACAGGTAATGGAAATCCCATCTTTACTGATCACAATCATGCAGAGACAAGTACATCGATACTTACCGACTATTTCCGTACACACATTCAACTCTACTACCGTCGCCTTTCAGGAGAGGACAATACTTTGTAACTGCCCGACTTTTGTCGTCGTCTGTGATGACACAGAAGCGATCTGAAAGAAGAAATCAGAACCTTCAATCCACTTTGTTATGCGGAGAGCGTGCAATAAAAAAGCGAAATGCGTTCTCTCTCCCGGGCTATTGCAGTTGCCGCTCTCTAACGTCCGTTCACTTTCACTGTTCTATCACCTCGTGCTCACGCACGCTTACAAAAGCGGCAACACGCTTCAACAGCTTCCTCTCCCTACATTTCTCCCGTACAGAAGGCCAGGCCCTACCGAAAAGGGCAATGCTGCAAAGATTGAAAAAGGATAGATTCTCAGAAGACCAACTTGTAAGTACTCGACACAAAAGTATTCCTGTTCTGTGCTTGGACCTGAAGCACTTACTAAGAAGTCCGCGGTCCCGTACTACACATGAGGGATATCTTAAAAATGACATTTTATGCCAAATTACTTTTAGGGCCAACTTAACATTTCAATATCCATTTCCAGGGTCGGACGAGAGTCTGGGCACTCACGATTAACTTAAAACATCATTGACTCTAAACAACGCATAATTTACTACCGCATTTTATTTGAAAATTCATTCAGGAAAATTTCTCATAAATACGAATTGGTAAAACCCTTAAAAGCATGGGATTTATGTGTCAACTTCATTCGTCTAAACGACTCGGGTCACTCGACATCAGCACACAAAATCATTTCAAAAGCTACCACAATAAACGCACGATCACGATGCGATTTCAGATGGAGAGTACAGAATAAGGTGTGAACTTGTCCGTGATTAAGAGGTAACAGACTGCCTCTGTGTTTGGGTGACAATGGCGAGTGTGACCTAATATGAAAATTTAATTTTTTTTCGTTTAATTTTTATTCCATTTACTTTGCTCAAACCTGTCTATTTACCCTCTTTGGGGGTAAAGGTAGTTGTGAAAACATAAGAGTCGTCTTAAATGTATTCTCTAGAACAGAATATTGAATCCCGCAAATTTGGAAGGTTCTTGCAATCGTTAATTACACGCTCAAAAAACAACAGAATTTACTATATACCTTTTGTTTCAGTATTCGCCAAAATAAATTTGAAAACTTAAAAAATCATTTCTTATTTCGAAGAGTCTTGAGTTCTTGTTAACGTAAAGACTGCTCTTCACAACATTAATCATCAAAACTATGCCAAATCATAAATTCTATTTATTCACTTTGATTGTCTGAAGTCGACCTTCAGATGTGATCAGATGGTAATAAGAGTTATTAGAGAACAAGTTTTATTATCTACTATTAACAATGATCAGCTTCGTTTTGCAGGAAGTAATGTTAATCTATACGGTCTCTTACTGCTTGTTTACTATCAAGATCAACGTGTTACCTTTCGCAAGATGAAGAGTCCCATTTAAACGACGATTATAGCACATTGGAATTTTTAAGAAATTGATTCAGCCTAACAGCCTCGTTTGATAATACTTCAATCTCTTAAACGAGTAGTAATAAGATATTACTATATGACGTAAATTATATTCGACACCGCAATGACCTAATGTTAGCAGAGAGCAACTTCTTGTTTGCAAATTTCTTTGATATTATTCAGGATTCAATTAGGTTGCTGTTAAATACGCGCTACATATTTTGTCAAAATGAGTTTTTAATTTATTTTACCAACTTACAATATTTCATATATTAATAGCATTAAAGACAGGTTGATTCAAAATGGTTTGACAAATTATGTATTGCCGTTCTTCCTTTGTAAGTTCTCTAACCAATTAAAACCTCCTCCCTCCTTTGTAAGTTCTGTAAACAATTAAAAAATCCTCCCATGTACGAACTACCGCTGATTCCCAGAAATTCCGCATTTAATGAAAGAATTTTGAACATTTTCTTGGTACAGTACTTAATTTGCACATAAATGATTCCTTTGTAAATAAGCATTAAACATGCCCATTTTGTCGCTTATAGCTGATTTCCAACAACACTGGTCTTTATCCTTTACATAGAATTTCCTGTATTCCCGACAATTGAGTTTTATTAGTTTGGGAGTAGTGTTTGTAATTTCATTACGACTTCATCAGGTGACACCAACGCTCTCCCACCGCCCTTGCCCTCTCCTACACCCTCTTCTGATCGCTTTTAGGTAAGGGCATTCCAGAGAATACTTCCACCACATTTTCAAGCTACAGAAATGGGACTCCTTTTCGGTAAGCTTTTCGGCGAAGTCGATGAGCGACAGTTTTATCCCCTTCAGTAACTCAGTTTTTACTTCAACAAAACAGTAAACATGTTAGAACATTCCATTTAACTACGCACTCGAAAACGTTTCGTCGGCACTCTCCGCAATCCTGGAGCAAAGCACTATTCGCGATCGTTCTCACACGGCTAGCCACTGAACGTCCTCTTCCAAGAAGGCTCCCGCGCCCGGCCCGACTTGTACACCTGCAGCGTCCGCCGTCCCTTCCCCGGCCTGCCTGACACGCTCGCGGCGGGGCTCGGCGGATATCTCCAATTACTTACATCGCTTCTGGGCGACGCACGTCGTCAACACGCTCGCCAGCAGCCAGGCGAACGCCCACGCCCGCGCGTTCGGATGCATGCTTCCTTCGAGGCTCTCCTCTGCTCCCCCACACTCGCACAGGCTCACACGCACGCACACACGCACACGCGCGCGCGCACACACACGCGTCTGAGGCGCCCGCGCCGTCCGCCAGCCTCCGTCGCTCTAGCAGCAACGCGGAGCGAAGACGGGCAGCGGCTGCTCTTGCCGTTCGGCTCTCCCGCTCAAGGACGCTGCTGTGTGCGGGATTGGCCGTCGCGGGTTGAGACCGAGTGGGAAAGTGTGGCCTGGTGCGGACCGAGGGCGGCCGGTATGACGGCCAGTCTGGAGTAGCGGCGGCGGAGGCGGTGGTTCGGTAGAACGTGTTCGCTCGCTGGCGGGCAGCGACGAAATGCCAGGCGTGCGGCGCGCGAACCGGGCGTTGGCGGCGGCGGCGGCGGCGGCGGCGGCGGCGGCGGCGGCGGCGGCGGCGGCGGCGGCGGCGGCGGCGGCGGCGGCGGCGGCGACCGCGCAGTGAACCGAAATCGAAATTAATAATTTCCCATATACGCATAAATTGCCGGAAAACTATGCAACCTCCGGCCATGTGAGAGGTGTCTTTGGTTTCGTTTGAAACCCAGAAACTCGGCGAGAAAACACAGACAATGAAACAGTTTCGATTTTGACTGAAGAATGCAAGTATTCGATAAGGCGTTTCCTCTTATTCTCATACCACGAGTACAAACTGAATTCTCATACTCGGAGTCATTACTTATGACACAGCTGACATCAAGCGACAGTAAGACTTCGCGGAAGTGGCCGTCTGCCATTCTATATTAGCTGAGTTGGTGTAGCGTTTGGGAATGGCGACATTTTTGATATTGATGATGCATAAAGACCTATATATGGCGTATCCATTTATATGTACTTTAATAATTATTGCAGTATTCCATAAAGACTGTTTTTCTTAAAGTATGTAATTTGTTGTATTATTATATGAGAGTTAAGTCTTGTTCTTGAGCAGTGAACATGTTACATTTTGGAAATCCATTTTGTGTGTATATTTTTTAGCGTTTTTGCATATTTGCCTACCTTTGCTTCCCCCTTCTGATACTAAACCCCCCTGTCTTAGACAATTAAAAACAATCAAAAAACATACATTTAATAGCAATTAGAACACTCAGACCTGATGTTCGCTTCCTTATGTGCGAAACCTTATCACCTTGCTTCAGTGACCATCTCTATTAACGATCTATTTTCACCTAAACCATATGGGGTCTTAAGTAAGGTTTCACTGCATCACAAAACATTCATGATCTTTCTGTTCATGAAACAAAACTGCTTCCCTTGCCATGACACATTTTCTTTTTCGCGATGGATGAAATGTAGACCCTCTGAGGAGAATATCACCAGCCGAGAGATTAGAAATTCTTCTTCTACCTTCAGGGATTAGAGCGATGCCTGTTCCGGCCTCTCAGTCCATCTTCACATTAAAAGAGTGTAAACTTTGTAATAACTTAGCCTTAGCCACGCAGAATCTTGTTTAACATTTGAAGTAAATAAACTTTTACATGTATGTTCTAAAAACAATTATGAAAATAATTAGCGTATGTTGAAGTAACAGATTTTATCAATTGACTTTACTTTCTTTTACTTTCTCACTATGGAGTAGAGAGAAAGTTATGTAATGCTGAGCGAAAAAACGTCGAATTTTCGGCAGAAAATCTCTTATTGCCGGGCCCCTTTAACAAAAAAGTAGATAAATTTAGTTGCTAAATTTAGAAAAAAAACATCCTCTAACAAGTGGTGCAGCCAGAATCCATGTTTTGTGGGTCTTTGATACCGAAAAATCGAATGACGTCAAAACATGTCCGTCCGTCCGCCCGCCCGCCTGTAAACAACATTAGAGGTTAAAGCGTTTCTGCCGATTTTCTCCAAAATTGATATTCCCCAATCGATCTGGCTGATGTTGCGGCCCCTTCAATTTGAAACATATTTTAATTTTTGGGGAGTGCTTTGCATAAAGCCCCTGGGACATTTTCAAAATTAAAAAAAATGGTTCCGCGGTTTTTGATTAACTTTTTTATTGGTAGTGTGAAGGACATTTAGGAGAATGGTGCAGGTTTCACTATCGTTGAAAACCGTGATTTTTCGAAAATTGCAAAAGTTCAGATTTTTTCGGCGTCTTCTTACAACTAAAATATTAAAGAAAGATTTTTCCCTCAATGAAATCTGTTCCTCAAACATATATTTTGAAATAAGGGGTCATCCATTAATTACGTGACGGTAAAGAGGGGAAGGGGTTGGGCAGCATTAAGGGGGGGTATTCGTTTAGTGTTACATAACACTGATTTTTTTTACACATTTCAACATATTGAAATACTTCCTTTTTCGAGTCTTACATTAAAACATTAAAATATTAACTAATTAATTTGTTTTAAAAACAACTTAAAGTTATTAAAAGTTGTGACAATAAATGCAAACATTTTATCAATTTTTTATTGAATTTGTAAGATTACGAAGAATATATTCAAAACTGATCTGTAGTATATTTTAGAATCCAATTGAGCTGGCGCAGTAGACTCTCGCCTATGCGCCATTCACGACGACATGTGTACGACTTGTGTTCAGACATTTTTTCGCCTATGCGCCCTTCTTTCACTCAAAACTTACCACCAATCTTATTGTTAGGCGCAGTAAGCATCGCCAAATAATTCTGTCTCTAATTATCATAACTTTTAATACAGAACAGAAATAAAATAAATACAATGTTTTTATTGTACTATAATTTATTTTCACTTCTTGCATTTACAAAGGGGGGGTGAAGCAAGCGTTAAGTAATTATTTAGGGAGCAATTGAGCGTGCGTTACACGTGCGGTATAGGGGGGAGATGGGGTATTCAAAATACTCCAAATTTGAGTTATTTAATTTATGGACGGTCGCTGAGGTCATGTACAATTTTTCGAAAACTTGAGTCCTTTTCGCGTAATTTTGCTTGAAAACGCGGGCGAGAAAGTGCGTGCTGTTTTAGCAGCACCAGTTTCCTCGGCGGCCTTGCGAGGCAGGTTCATTGGGGACCGGTGACGGTGCCACCGGCGCGGCGCGGCGTGAGTGAGTGAGTCGGGTGGCGAGTGCCCGCCGTGCGCCGTCCGGTTGTTGTTGCGCCACTTCCTCCGCCCGGTGCCACTGGAGGTTGCGAGTGGCGGTGGCGACCTATTGCGGAAAATCTGAGAGGCAGAGAGAACAGCTTGGGTGTGGCAGGAAGTATTATTAGAACACACTGGAGAAACGAAAAGTGCGTGAACGACAAGAGAAGACAAAATAGAAGCAGAGGTAGGGAAAAGTCGAAAAGAAAAGGAAACGTACGGAGAATGTACAGATCTCTATCCAAAGTAGAGATATTGTACAGAGATACCTCTACCACCCTAGTAGTAATGTAAGTTATTTTAAGATTACTGTAAGTAGATATAAGTAACTACAACAAATGAAGAGTGTATTAACACTGATCTTCGTATTATTCTATCCAAAAGAAAATACATTTTAAAATAAACGGAGAATGAAAATATGTGGAAACATGTATGCTAAAATGATCGAAACATTAGCTGGAGAGAAAAGTAATGGAAGATAATAGAAAGAAATAGTATTTCTGCGAACTAAGTAGAAACAAAATAAAAGATGCGGCAAAAGTAAAAAGATGCACAACGTAAAGGAAAAATATATTGACAATAAGGGAGTATATGCGAGGGTATTGTAGCATTAAATAAAATATGTTGACCTGTAAATCATTTTTCAATTTATATTTACATTTATGTTAAGAGCTGTTTTGAGAAATCTGCACTAATTAGAATGTTAAAAACAAAAATTAAAGCAATTCAGATTGGTGGATTTATTACAGCTTAATTTCCTGCCTCTTGACAAATTCTTACCTAAAGCAAATGAAGGTGTTTAATGAACAAGTCAGTAGAAAGTTAGTTAAAAACAAACAAACTTCACACAAGTCAAATCGTTTATTTCACTATTAGAAAACGAACAGTTTCAGAGTATATATTTTATTGGAATTC
Organism: Teleogryllus occipitalis; assembly: GCA_011170035.1. NCBI lineage: Eukaryota > Metazoa > Arthropoda > Insecta > Orthoptera > Gryllidae > Teleogryllus > Teleogryllus occipitalis. Next base: position 55,110 of record BLKR01005398.1, read on the forward strand.
TGTAATACTGAGAGATTCATAAAGTTTTTCAGATGTAAACATTCACATGGAATATTCAAATGAATTTAGAAATCTGTTTTGATATCAATTCACACAAAATTTCCTAGCATTGTCTGGCAAACTCTGTTGAAACATGCTGATTGCAATATCCATTGATATTTATGATTAGGTGCATTCCTAATTAGTACTTTTAAAACGATATAGATGTTATTTGCCCGAAATCAACCATTAACATAATTTCACAGAGAGAAATGTTTGAAAATGGGGAAGGAAAGACTGAAAGCAGAAAGTGAATGACAAGGTAAGGCACGCAGTCATTGATGTTTGAACAAAGCAAAATGCTTCTTTAAGCACCATCAATACGAAGATTAAACGGACGACGGTCCATAAATTAATGATACAATCGTAGTAAAATTCAAACACGCTGTTCCTACAGAGAGAGAGAGAGTATTAGTTACTGCGTACTAAAAATCTCGCAGAATGGAAGGTCAATACAAATTCGCACGACTAAGCACCTGCAAAAGCTTCTTAAAAATATTGTTTATATTTTTTGAGATATCATCGGTATTTTATTGAAAACATTACAACGCATGCTATATTGACCAAATTAAGATTTCATTTTAATTTTTATTAAATAAGCCTGTCAAATTCTATCAATTTATTTACAATATATTTTTGTGGGCGTACTTTACGAGATTAAAATACATCCATTCATGACAAAGTCGACGCTGCATTTTTACATTTACCTTCTAGTGTAACTATTTGCGCCTAACATGCAAATATCTGACTCAAAATCTTTCAAAAGATTTTAAGGATTTTGTGGCCAAAAGTTTTTCGATTTTTTTACGTAACATTGATTCCTTTGTTTTCAACTTGGCTCTCTGCTAATGAATTTAATAATACATATTATTTTGAAAATAGAGTTACAGCTGCAACATTCGTTGGAAACTGTCTTGATTTTCTTTTAAATCGCTAATAAGGAAGTATTTTGTTTAATTAATCTGCGATGAAAACTTTTGGACTTCAGTCAAAAGAGTTGAGTAAATTTCACATAGATTTTAAATATAATAGTCATGTGAGGAGGCTTGCACACATTTAGTTGAAGCATTACGTCTGAGACCCCCTTTTTTATTTGATGGTCAAATCTAACCTTCTCTGTGGCTAAAATTAACATGCAAATAATACTGCTCGGTATAAGAAACGGTAAAATCTGGGGGAAAGACTCTATAAGAGAAGGAAGGAAAGGAGAATAGAAAAGGAAGGAGGGAGTGTAGAAGAATGCAATAAGAGTATGTAATTGAAAGTTAAGTGAAAGACAATAAATGTAAAGAGAGAGAGAGAGAGAGAGAGAGAGAGAGAGAGAGAGAGAGAGAGAGAGAAAATCACATTGTGAAAATGGACTACATTAGACATGATATATTTAGTTCACATGCAGATTATACATAGCATTTTGTGTTTTAATTTTTACTTACATCATAATCATACATTTGTTCATTACTAATTAGCAATACATTTGTTTACTAATTTACTAATTCTTTACTAATTTACTAATACATTTGTTCATTACTAATACATTACTTTTGAATGCACTTCTATTGTATATAAATAGTAAACAATAAAATTATAAATTAATAGCATAAAATAACATTAAAGTTTAAATCGCTCCGAATTTTTTTTTTGTGTTTGTGTTATGATCTGTCCCTACATCAATGCGACTCATTTGCTCCCGAAATCGTTTTACTGACGACCTGAGGCATCAAAATCCTGAGTTGTGTAATTGAGACATATACAAATTTATAATTTACATTTAGTTAGCAGAACAAAAAATACGAAAGTGAATACGAACGTATATGCATATTTTCTGCATATATTAAACGATTTTTTTAAGGTCCCTTTTCAACATCTAGGTCATATAGCGATCACTTTGAACTGTAGGGGGGAAATTATAGAGAGAACACGTATGGACAACACTAACATCCATACCGAAGGCGGGATTCGAATCCGCGATCCTCTTGGATCGAGACCGCCACTGCACTACTGTCTTAACGATCTCGACCATGGGATCGGCTAAATGAAAGTTGTCCGCACTGCACATGCGCTTTTCTTCCCCTCTGCTACGTTTTCGCACTGCCTCATAAACGGCGTTCCGCGGCGTGCGCGCGCGCCGCTGAGAGAGCGCACCCAAGGTGCGTCGGCGCGAGTGCGGGCGGCGCGGCGCCACGGGCTGCGCGCGGAAGGGGAGCGGCGCGGCGCGGCGCGGCGTTTGGAATGCCGTCGAAGCATTGCGCCCCCGGCGGCGCCGCCGCCTGCGTCCAGAGGCGTTTGGAGAAAGGCCAGCGGCGCGCGGAACACCCGCTCTCCCTGCCCCTGCCCCTGCTCCCGCTCCGCACGGCTTCCATGCCATGCCAAGCCTGGCCACGCCACGCTCCACACGGTCCCACCCCGCCCCTCTCGCCACGCCCCGCACCGCCAAGCCCCGTCATGCCACACCCCGCAACGCTCAGCCCCGCCCACCGCGCCACGCCTCACCCCGACCTGCCACGCCCCCTCGCTGCGCCTGCCCCGCTCCACCCTCTCCGTCCAGTCCTATCCCACCCCGCCCCATCTCACTCGCCCTATCTCACCCAGCCCCACTCGCCACACAATGCCATGGCCAACCCCGCCTGCCCCGTTCCTCCTGCACCATCCCACCCCGCCTCTCTTCGCAGCCCGTACCCGCCACGCCACGTCTCGCCTCGACCCGCCGCGCCTCACCCCCACGCCACACCCCGCCCCGCCTCATCACGATTCACCACGCTCTGCCGCGACACACTTCTTTTTCACCACGCTCCCCTCCTTCCTCTACGCCTTGACCCGCCACGCAGTGAACCATACGTAATAACCTGCCCCAGCACGCTCCGATATGCTTCTGAGATGGAAAACGAGCACCTGCCCTTAAGTGGCTCATAGCATCTGTTGCCGCCATAGCTTTGCTGTTCATGAAGTCTTTGGATTCGAGTCCCGACGGTGGCTGTTTGTGGACAACTACGTCGAATTCAACTTTTACCTGGAGAAGAATTCTAGCGGCCTGCTGCTCTGATCGGTAGTTTTCCATGGTTTCTTCAATCAACGCCAGGCAAAGGCCAGAGCAGCACCTTAACAAATGGCCAGGCGTCGCGCGTCATCTTTCCTCGTTAGCCTTTTCCCCACCTCTTCGCCTACAGACACACATACACACACAATCACTACCCTACCACACGTTTCGGGTGACCAGTTGGGAGCTTAGAGATTGCCTTGCCTGGGAAAGTGTCCCGCTGGTGGAGATAACTGAAAAGGGAGTCATCGCAAGCCCATCCGTACATCGGTGACGGATCTAAAGTTCTAGCGGGGGAGTAACCCAACCACCTTCCGGGGTACACCGGACTAATGATCGAAGCGCGGAAACACACACAAATCAATCAAAATCGCCTCGTCAAGACTCCACCTGTCACTTCCACGTCGACGCGGGACCGGCCACCAGAGTGCTGTAATGGTTGTAAATTACATATATTGATTTACTTATTTATTACATATGCAGAAGTTACTTTCTTGCGTAGTTCTTACCTAATGTAGATAATGTTATGTAAAGCTGGGGCAGAAAAAGTCGTATTATAAGCCTCTAAAACAGGAAAAATTGATAATTCTGATTCATATTTGTAGTAAATTAATTCCAATAACTGGTTCTGTAGCCAGAATTCAGATTTTGTTGGTCTTCAATACCGATAACTGGTTTACGACAAAACATCTGTTAGTTGTCCGTCTGAGTAAAAAAAACCACCACCAGCGGCAAAGCCTTTGGCAAGATTTTCACCAAAATTGATACTCCCCTATCGGTCTGGCTGAAATCGCAGCCCCTTGAATTTGAAACGGATATTCCATTTCTTGGGATACTTTGCATGAAGCCCCAACAACATTAATATTTTTATATTTACTTTCCCACGTATTACGTACTTATTTAGAGAACGTATTGTACGCCAATAAAATTCTGAGATTTTTCGACTGAAAAACTTGTATTGTGGAGTAAATTACTGTTTCTAACACTGTTGTCAGAATCCACGTTTTATGGCTCTTTGATACTGAATAATTGGTTTATGACAGAACGTCCGTCAGTCAGTCTGTCTGTATGCCCGCCCATCCGCGTGCCTGTTCGTCTGTCTGCCCATCCATCCGTATGCCTGTCCGTCCGTCCTTTTGCTCGCCCATCCGTCCTTCTGCCCGTCCGTCCGTCTGCCCGTCCGTCCGTCTGCCTGTCCATCTGTCTGACCACCCGTCTGTTCACCCTGTCCGTCCGTGGCCTACAACGAAGTAAAATTTTGAGGAAATCATCAATTTTATGTAATGTAAGTAACGGAGTTTTAGATTGCATGCATAGTTGGCTGATTAGGAGATTGCGGTTATGTCCAAAAGCAACAATGCATCTATCCACTAATGACAATTCAAGTGAACATTAAGATAATTTCAAATTCAATCACTAATACTTTATCGGGATTCTTCAAGGCACATGTACATGAATACGTATTTTTGAAAACTCGGACTTTCAATTTTTTATATAAAAAGATCTGCAATATTTTCTTAACAAAATAATTTATGTTTTATGTGTATAATATTTCGAGAAGTTATTTTTTAAAATCAATTTCAAAAACTTGATGTCAAGCTGGCTTCTTTTAAATGTTCAATTTGTTTTGTTTTCATTCCATTTTGTTTCATTTTATTTCTTGTTCTACTGAAGATATTTCTATGGAATACATTTTGTTGCAATCTTTGGTAGCTCTGCTGGATTCTGGCACTAGCAACATGTTGCGATGCTTTCGTGTTTATCCTGTTTACATTTTAGTACCCATGTGTTTATGACTGATCAGGGTTTTCGAGTAGTCATTGCCAGACTTTAAAGTGAAATAACGTAAAAAGTTAAATTTAACATAGAATTTTTTTATAGAAAAGAAATTATGTAAGTTAGAAACCTGATATTTTCTGATTAGATTCAGGACACTATTTACAATAATGTATATTACACTATATGTCCTACATTGAAAACAAAAAGAAATATAATGACTTAAATTTTAAAAAATGTACAATTTTAAGCACTTGTTTTAAACAATTATTTCGCAACATACTATAACAGTAAATTATTTCAGAGTAGTCTAGTATTTAAATAAATATGTGGTCTAAAAGCCATTTTTATCTATTTGTTACAGTTTTATAGAACACAAACTGCATTGATTAAAGAGCAAAATAAAAAACAAAATAAACTGAAGTATTAATAACAAAAAATACAGTAAAGATGTTAACGGGAAACTGATATTAAATTATTAAGAAGAACTTACTTACACTGTGATATCATTTTTATTTACACCGATATTTAATTTTTCTAGAAATTGGGATTTGAAAATGCTTAATTTTCACCATTATTTGTATTATGTTCACATATATGTGCCCTTAAGAGCGTTTGATATATTCTATAGCTATAATTATCCTCCACCATGCTGCTGTCGTTAATTTGTTTTATCATACTGTGATTTGTACTTCTTATTGCTCTCTGTCCGTCAGTTTTGAAGGTAAATTACTGCAATATTTTTAATATTCTCATATTTCTTTTTATCGCATGATGAACATAAATGTTTCAAATAATTTCACCTTTTATTAACATTTTTCTTACACTATAAGGAATAAATAACAGCGTTTGAAGCAAATGGACACTATTAAATTATTGAAATATGAATGTATAGCACGAAGTCATCTCACAGTTTTTCTACGAAGGACTTTTTTAATAAAATTTCGTATCATTAAAATGACGAATGTTTGAGCGACTATTAATCATTTTTTCTCCCTCCCTCCTTTCCTCTCCCTCCCCCTCTCCCCCTCCCTTCCCACCAACCAGATGGGACTAACGAGCACTCTCTGTGCAAACAACAAGAAACAGATTGCCTGTTGCAAGATAGCGCAGATCGATTTCAAAGAACGCCGTGACAAGGGTTGCCACCGTGATACGCTGCAGTCGGGACACAAAATATGGCTTGCAGGAAACTGCACAATGGTGAAAGTACAAGGTGGACAAGATGGTCGAAAACCTCAATCATACCGTCGTTGAAGAAAAGCTGCATTAGTAAACATAGCCATCCAAGCAAATTCCAGAATTTTGTAAGATCTGGAAAAAATGAACCATCATGATATCCATATACAGCTGGAATGACTGAAAATGGAGGTTTACTGTTGTCCCAATAATAATTGGATATCTAAGGGCTAATACAAGAAACATTTTGACACCCTAAGCATTGATGCGAGTCTAGCATTCCAATTTCAAAATCTCGATTTGCTGCGGACCGGTTGCAACCTGCGGAGGAATCTCTGGAATTCCTAGGTCATTGGGTTGGACATGAATCCATGGAAGTTGCAACCGGCATTAGAGCTGAGAAATGTCTCAAATAATGGAATAATAATATAAGGGACATCGCACCAGCGCAGTGCTGATTGGTTCGTGAATTGATATGGAATTTCGTCTCTTTGATAGAAAATTGAGCGCTAATATTTGAAAATTGAGCGCTCGTATTTCTATACGACAATTATTAATGTAATCTTTCCTGTTGAATTTTTAATCGATGTAAGAGAATTCCACACTCCCTGGATTACAAATTGAAATCCATAACCTGTCGATCTGTCACATTTCTCATATTTTCGGAATCCACGAGCCCAATTACTTTTCCTTTTTGAAACACGGTAAACAAGAGGAAGGCGAAGGAGAGGATTAAGACAAAGGAGAAGGAGAATAATATAGAGGAGGATGAGGAAGAAAAGGAAGACGAGGATAGGATGAATAAGACGAAAAATATAATGGATGGAGAAAGTAATGGCAAAGCAGATGGAGGAGAAGAAAGAAGATAAATAAGGAAAATGGTCATCAGATGATTCATTGTCTTTCCGACTTGCGCTTTTATAAAAGCGAATGTTATATTTTTCATCCACTCTTGTAATTCACTCAACTTGTAATTTTTCTGCCTGTATCTAAACCAAGATTGAAAACTTACAAAAAATGGTTCACAATATTTTTTTTGTTTTCCAAGTTTTAAACATATTTTATCGCTTTTACATTTAAAATAATGATTAAGAAGTGCGCAATGTTCGCTCGGGTCCTGTTAGTTTGGTTAATTAGTATACACGCGGACCGCTGTCCTCTTTCAGGCAACCCATACGACGTTCAAGCGTCACATGCTTTCGAGTTGAAGCGACCTGTGGAATTGTTATGCCACATTAATATTAATTGAAAACCAAGGAGAAAAAGAAAAAGCAGAAGAATAAGAAATAAAAATGAGAATTAGGAAACATCGAAGGAAAACAGGACAAGAAGGAGAAGAAAATAGAGGACAAAAGGAAAAGAAAAAAGGACAAGAAGAAAAATGAGGACGAGAAGAAGAAACAATAGACCAAGAAAAAGAAGAAAAATAGGACAAGAAGGAAAAGAAAAAAGAGGACCTGGAGAAGAATAAAGAGGACAAAAAAGAAAAGAATAAAGGAGACAAGAAGGAGAAGAACAGCCAAGAAGAAGAAGAAAAAAGAAGCAGAAGAGATGATAAGTAACAAAAGAAAGAAGACGTAAAGAAGCAGAAGAAGAAAAGCAGACACAATCATTCGATCACGTTCCCTGTAAATCCACCGATAATAATCAATGCCTTCGATTTCTAGAACGTCACTATTTCGATGCATCAAGGAGAGGATTTAAAATGAAATGCGACTTGAAGTGGCAAACGTACCGGCTACCTTCTTTTTGTCGACAAATCGTCGACGCTTACTATTCTCCCCCCACCCAAGTTATCAGAAGAAAAAAGTCAATTCACGTTGCGTATCACTATTTATTCGTCGGAATTGCGGCTCCGGTCACGAGGATGTCAGAACAACACAGTTTCTCGGCGCGTACGCTCAGTTTGCAAGCTTTAACTTCAAGGCAACTTTTGCTCACGTTCATTTGAATATTGTTGGACCCTAAAGTTCATCTGCAGGGTACAAATATGGTTTTACAATAATACTAGATCACTTTACCTGATGGCCTAGTACTGTTCCCTTGCGAGAGAAAATGGCGGAATGTTTGTTTCTAAGAGGATTGCCCGTTTCGAACCATACCACCTCATGGCACCCTCAAGCTAAGAGAATGTTGGATGTATTTCAACCTACTCATCATTTATTTCATCATACCTCATCGTTCAAAGTGCATTGTGCTGCAAAAATGACTCCTCATGGTCTCTCAACAAATTCTTTTGATTTTTTAGGTCTGCAGTGTGACCACCGCAAAGATTATTGAGGTTTATGAGCAGAATTGATTTACAGTCAATGTCTCCGTTTTCTCATGAAATTTCTGAATGACACTTCATTCAGAGACACTGATGATTGAAGATTCTTTATAATTTTTACGTTTTATTTAAGTTTTAAAGATCTACAGTTGAGCATTGGAATCGTTCATCAACTAAATTTTATGTTTTCAAAATATTAGGAACTGTTTACATGCCTTCATACGTCAAGAAGAATTCCAGAAGGGACTTTCGTTCACATATAGCAGTTCACATCCTATCGTGACATGTAAGGACAAAAGACAGTGAAAAGTAAATAATTAATTTATAATATATATATATATACACATTATTTCTATTATATAATATATAATAGTAAATAATTTATTATCAAAATTTATTGATGCAACCTAACTTACATTATCTTCCAAGATCCTGGAATGTACGTGATTTCCAGTAATCTACCTCAGTGTAATAAGATGATTCAGATGATAATATTAATGATAATAATAATATAAAATAATAATAATAATAATAATAATAATAATAATAATAATAATAATAATAATAATAATAATAATAATAATAATAATAATAATAATAATAATAATAAAATTTCAATTTAATTTACCCACTCAATACATGATTTTCCCGGCTATGAGTGAACTGGGAAGCAAAATTAACTGAGGTCGTGCTTACCATATAGATATAAGATATGAGAAATATGTACATTGCATTTCTACAAAATGAATATCTTTGCAGAATAATTCTTAATTAGTAAGTTTTGCAAGGAAAGACTTCTGGTGCTCCTCGTCTCGTACATATAACTGTCCATTTGAGGACTCGCAGGAAGTTCCAGAACAGGAAATGGAAGTGTCAAGTCGCCTATGTGAAACAGCTGATCAAGCAACTGTGAATTTGTGCAAGGATAGTGAAATTTCACATAGACAGTGTTATATTAATAAGCACTGTTGCACGTCCTTTTTCTTTTTTCTTTTTTGTACCAATATGTAATTATTTATTGGTTATTTTAGTTATATTAAAACACTAAAATGATGTGATGTTTAGGATGAAAGTAGTTGATTTTCTTCCTCGTGTATCAAAATCAGAAGTGCTTTATTAATCAAGAGAGACTAAATTAAATTTCAAAACAGATCGAAACGTTGCTTCAGAACCCTTTGCAATATTTGAAAAATTTGATTGTTTCAAATATGTTTTCGCATTTTTACGAACTTGGTAAAAAATTAAGGAACAATTTTTAATACAATAATTGTGATTTTTTAAAAATTCATAAAATATCTTAACTGAAATGAAAACGGCTTCTACGTACGAGTACTTATTTCGTTTTCTAACGTCAATAAAATGTCCCCAGCAAAAACTGATATAAGGAAAGACTTTGAATTGTTATGAATGTATGTAGTATATAATATATGTATAGAATGAATGTGTCTGAATAATAATGTTATTGCATACTTTGGAATATAGTTATTTCAATTTGTAAAATATCTATTCTTTTTGTCGTCTAAATTTTTACAACAATCTTTTTTGTCTTTCTAAATAATGTGAAAATGTATTGTGTGGAACTCATTAAGTCAATATTTTAAATACCAGTGTTTGTATTAAAATACAATCTTATTGCCATTTATACGTATTTTTATAAGCCACTTCCTCCCTAATGTCTTTCTTACGCAGAAATGAATCTTTCCTCGAATTATATTCAATGTATATCTCAGAAATCCCGAACAAATTCCACATTTGAATACCTTCTATTCCTTGCTTCCCAGAATATCTGAAAACTTACGTGTTCCAAGTTGGTTGCCCATACTTAAAGATGATCTCTTAACAATGTTAGCATAAATAATGTATCATTCATTACCACCTCCTTCATCTTCTGCTCTCTGAAATTAAAGTTAACGAAAGTTTTTAGCCATTGCCTGTTATTAAGTCATTAAATTTAATTGATTAACTTTAATGACTTTTAAATACTATAAATAACTTCCCACTTAAACAAAGATGACGCATTTCATTTTCAGTGCTTTGTACTACGTAAATGCATTTCACATGAAATGAACAAATATTGAAATTACAGGCACTGATGGATTCTGTTTTGAACTTACAAGTTTAGCCAGATTAATCGTAAATCCTATAATTATAGAACAAAATAAATACACATTTTTGAAATTGAGGGTAAAATAATTGAAAATGATCGTGTTATTTTCCCTTAGTTCCGGTAACTTCAGAAAATGACAACACCAACAAGTGAATACAAGTGAAGTAAATAAGCGAAACTTCACAATTATTTTTTTAAATATATTTTTTACATCAAGTAATTCACAATTAATTTTGTAAAAGAAACTTATCCAGCACGAAATGTTTCCTAGAAAGCTACAAATATCAACGTTGTTCAAAACGGGTATTCACAGAAATAACGGCTCCACCTGTTCTGTTCTAAACGGGTTTCTCGTTTAAGGTCAGGGCTATCCGGCTCATCTTCCGTGCTAAAGTGAACTTCTCCACTCTCTCACTCGCTCCTGAAGAAAGTGGAGATATCCCTGAGTTTGAAATATTTGTAACACTTAATCTGCAGGTCCTTTTTATGACGCTCCTTTCCCGCACTCCAACTGCGTCAATTGTTACGCCCGCCCTCAACGCTTCGTGAACTCGAATGAATGGGAGAAGTAAGAGCTGAGAAAGGAGGGTTTTAAGGAAGTCTCTTATTGGATTCAGAAAGAGTAACCGTGAGGCACACTCACTTCAAAATAGAGAAGTCACATTTGATACGAAGGTAGGTTTTCAATAAATACGTTTTGGTGTAACGAATGAAAATCGTATTGGAGAACGCATTCTAGAGGTTGGGCTTTCTATTCGACCCAATGAATGAGAACATGGTTTACTCTGTCTACATAGGCAACATCAGTTAAACGTTTAGGAATAAAGATTTGGTTTGTAAATAAATAATTTCATTCCGAGCTTGACTGTTGATCTGTCCACACCTCTCTCTGGCTAGTGACCGTTGCGACCGCGCTAGTTACCGCGATAGTTAGCGCTGCGAGATAAGCCCCTTTTGCGGGGGCCGAAGGCGCTAAGGTTCAGTGTCGAGTGTCTTTCTTAATGCGAACAGAACTTACTAAATATATAAGTTTCTTTTGTTATCTGTGAACGCGTCAATTCTGAATGTCTACTTCAAGTTTCTGCTTTGTGACGAAAACCATCCGTTCATCAACGACTTTTCTGCAGGGCTTCTTCATTATCGGCCATGAAAGAATCAAGACACTCGTTCCCACTGCTCATCGAAGCTATGTCCACAGCACTGCATACGCTAAATAACTTCTATCCTAATCCACTTCATCTTCTCCAGTATCCACACCTCATGCAGCCATTGGCAGCGAGCCAACCCACGTATTCATCAGAGGCCATACAACAATCATCATTCGAGAAGCAGCTTCCAGCACATCAGATAAGTACAACAGAATCGCCTTCAGTTAAGCTCCAGCGACTGCAGTGCCCGAACGCTAGTGAACAGTGCACGAGCAGCCTGCCGGCTCCTGGAACTATCCCATTGTATTCGTATAATATTAAAACTAGCAATAGATTTACTTCACTTGATCAAACTGATAATATTGCTCAAGATACTTCCGATATTAATCCTTCTCCTCCAAAAACCGAAAAAATTTTCCCTATTTTTATTCACAACCCACCTGCTCACGCGGAACTTAAAAATAAAGATCTACTAAAACATGAACCGTGTACCACTAGAGTGAAAGGATCCTACACGGAAATTATGTAAATTCTTTTGATGATTTCACCTTGCTCCGAAAAAATCTATCAACTAAAGGCCTATCATACCTACCGAGATCCAACCAAAGCTACCATCTCAGTAGTACTTAGAAACGTGCCAACATCTTACTCAAAAGAAGACATACTTCAAGAAATAGTAGCAAAAAAGTTACCTGTAATAATAGTTATACGATTAACCATGGCCGTTATGTGTAGTAACTCTCGCTAAAACGAAGGAAGGAATGGCAATATACAATCTACGGGAACTTTTTATTGCTCTCATCACAATAAAAGAACGTCGTAGTAAACCTGGTCCAGTTCAGTGTCAGTAATGTCAGACCTATGGACATTCTAGAAAAACTGATATTCTACCGCGCTGTGGAAAATGTGCGGGTCAACACGCTACTGTTGAGTGCGCTAATGAAGAAACAAAATGTGTAAACTGTGAAAAGTCACATCGGGCCTCCAGTCATGAATGTCAGGTATAGGTTAGGACTCAGCTCCAACCACCCAAAAGGGGGGCCGGGGAAAGTTTTTGGAAAATTAGAGGTAAAATAATGTAATTTTAGACATTTTCTTTACCTTAAGCTTGAAATTTTCCAGAGTTTAAGGTAATGTTATAGTTACTTATTGGTAATGATGAGGAAAATTTGCTCACATCTAAGTTTTCATGAACTTAGTGGTTATTATGCTATTAAATAAATGTCAGGGTTTGAAAAGAATCATAATAAATTCAACTACAAACTTTATTTTCACATTTTAAATTAATATTAAAAACGTAAAGAAAAACAATTTTTTAAGTCAAAATGGCTACAAAAATTCATAGTTTCCACGTACACTTCTTTTGAGTTCGGGTGGCGTCAATCAGCTAGTTGTCATTTTTATATTTTACTGATAATTCTGATTAAGTTATTTCCAAATTCAATGAAACTATAAGTTCAGTCCTGATCAAACCAACTGAATAATGATTCCTTGCCTTGGTCCATTTCACACCCATTTGAGAAAATACTCTGTCTACAAATGCGTTTGTAGGTGGAATACTCCAATCACTCTTCGCTTAGTTTTGTACACAGCCCTAATATATTAACTGCTTCCATAAGCTCCCCAAAAGATAGTTCTTTTTTCAAAGACAAAGGGGCAATATTCTTGAAAGAATTATCATTAGAAAAATCAAAGTGGCTTTCTAAGTAGACCTGAACATTTTCATAATATGCTTTGAAATCTGCAATGACTTGATTGATAATATCTTCAGTCACATAATATTTTGCCATGCGAAAAAGAGAACCGAACAAGTTTTCTTCAATTCTGCTTTTAATTTGCAATACAGTTCTCATTATTCCCAATAGTTCTGAAGATGCCGTGTCCAATTTCTGCAACAACATGTTACTCTTTTCAACGAGAGTACACACAATTCAGGAAAACAAAACCAACAAATATAATGATGTTTTGCAGAATTCAATATTCTGCGTTTTGTCCTCTTCAAAATCTTCCAGCGACAAGTCACTTAACAATTTAGTGCAGCTGTCAGATAAAGAAAAAAATATGAAATTAAGGCAGGAAATATGTTAAGAATCTTTTCAATGGCTGGTCCAAGACTGAGTCATCGTATGGGAACATGTTTAACCAGCTCAATTCATTCAAGCTCGGCAAATCCAATACACTCTTTCAATTCCTCTCTTCTTAGTGATGATGCTTGAAAATGTACATTTTCAGAACAACTCCTTAAACTGCATAGTTCAGTTTATACAAAGCAAATTTGAAAGTATTTTTAAGCATGCGTGCTAATCATCTACCTTTCAGAAGATTAGAGTTTTTACTCTTTAGCAAAGTGTAAGTTGACTCTGTATAAACTAAAACTTGCATTGGTATTGTCTGCACTAAATGAAACTATATTGCTAATTTCAAGCGTGAAACGTTGTAAAGTTTCATGAATACTTTTACTTTTAGCAAGTTCATCTGAAGTTTCAGCTTTCATTTACAGTTTCTTCAAATAACTAGAAGATATCGTGTCATTCGTGTCAAATTGTGACTATTTTTAATATATACGCAAACACGATTTTTCCCAGAAACAACAATTAAAAAAAACTTTTGTATGCGTAGAGCACAATGCACTAAAGCAAATATCAGTGCCATTCTTATTAAAACTTTGACTTTTAAAAACACATATTTGTTTAAAAAAATACCTCGCACGTCGTTATTTCCTTTACATGTGTGTATTGTAATTTAATGCTTTTGTGAGCTCATACATGTCCAATTATTTCTTGTGAAGTTTCTTCAAATCTCAAAAATTTTCCTGAATAATTGAGCTCTCAGTTGCACATTTTTAGAAATTCTCAAATGACTTAAAAAGACAGCTCTACATGTTTCTGTACAAATTTCTATCTTCAAAGTAGGTTTGGTCTTCTGTGAGCTCTTCTTTTCTTTAAATAAATAAATAAATAAATAAATAACGGCACTTTTAGGGGGGCGGAAAAATTTCACAATAAATAATAGTTTATTGTAAAAGTCAACTGAAAAATGTATAGTTGCTACAGAATTTGGCGGATAAGTGTGCTTATCTAATGCCGGCTTTATTACTAAATTCGAACGATACTAAATGTAATCTAGACAACGCATCTGCCGAAATTGACGAGAAGGACTTCAAACTGTAGCGACTTTGACTTCGGACTTTTATTGTTGTTACAGGCAACAAGTAAATTAATATAATGCGGACCCACTTGAATTATTAAAATTTATTGTGAAATCCAAGCTGGAAGATACTCTGCCTAATATAATAATGCTCCGAATATTCCTCACAATTGCCCAAAAAAGCCAGCTATGAGAGGAGTTTTTCAAAATTCAAATTGATAAAAAATTATTTAAGATCAACAATGGTAAAGGCAACAATGGTAAAGGCAACAATGGTTAAGGCTAACCAACCTTGCTATCTTTGACAATAGAGCATGAGGTATGTGATTCTACAGAAATTGATATTGCAATAAAAGACTTTGCTCTTAAAAAAGTAGACGAATAAAGTTTTAGTTGAAGATAGAAGTTTTGTTTTTAATTCTAACCATTATATCATTTTCAATCAAAATATAAATAGTAACAGTAGTGTTCTAGTTCTAATTGGAACTCGATTTGTATTTTATATTCAATAATAACTTAATCTTGTCGATCGTCAAGGAAGAATCATAACGCCTTATTTAGGTATATCAACGTAAGTGGCATATGTTTAAGAATTTTTTAAATAAATGTGATTATTATACTGTAAAACATACATATATGACTTATTGATTTGTAACCTATACAATTCACAATAATGATGATTGTTCTTACCGAAAATTTCTTTAGAATTACTGTATATTTTAGACTCTTAAATTGAAATACCTAAATAAGGGGGTAGCGAAATTTTCCTCCGCCCCGAGCGGATAACACCCAAGCTACGCCACTGACTCAAAGTCTCATTTCAATTAACCCAAAATGAAGAAACTGAAAAAATGTCAGTGATTTTTGATGGAACATAAATTTTCTTGAATTAAATCTTACAGGAAAGAAAAGTGAACCATTTCGTTAATTGATACTGTTTGTAAATTTTGAAATATCCATTCTTTGTAAAGTTCTTTAATTTTGAGGAAATGTTTCATTAATGAGTGCGAGGTTGAAAGAATATAATGCTAAAGAAACTTTCTTTTTTTCATTGCAGCTAACGCATGATGCAGCATGTCAGTGGGATTAATAGATTTAATATTGCCAAGCACATTGTTGTCCAGTATGCATCAGAAAGGTTAATTTAATAGTATTATAATTAATTAATTATTATCACTCAACTTCACGTCTAAAAATGTTATGAGTCGATAAAATATAAAATCTACTCCAGGTTGCAACCAGCTTCGTAAGGAGCAGATCTGGTGACAGTTGGAGCCCCTACAATACGTTGCGCAAAATGTGGGCTGTGTCCAATGAAGCAATGATTTGCACTTCGCAGTCTTTTGAATGACCTGGGAGTTTAGCCAAGGTCTTTCACAAATTTTTCGGAACAAATCCTTGAGCTCCAATTACTATCGCGGCGACCTGTGCTCTGACGCTCCACATTCGACTGTGCTTTGACGCCCACGTTTTTCTGCTTCCTTGGTTACGTTTTGATCACACGGCACAGCAAAATCTACGAGTAGATACCTTATTCTCGATATCACGCATACAATATCCGGTTTGTTTGCTACTATCTTGCGATCAGTTTGAATCTGTTGGTCGTACAGTATTGTACACAGTTCAACAGACGTCACAGGTTTTGATGGCCACTTCGAATATGTGTTTGGAACTTCGAGAGCGTTACAGATCTGCCAGTGGAGGTAACTACACACACTGACGCGTCTTTTCACGTATTCGGTCTTACCTAGAATTGGACAAGCTGAGAGAATATGATTAATGGTTTCAAATTGCTCCTGGCAGATGCGACATTTATCATCTTGAAAATTTTTCAGAACCGTTTTATCATAATGTTTTCTCAACGTCTGATCTTGGGCAGCTATTACAACTGCTTCCGATTCTGGCTTCATTCTTTCCCTTTTAAGACACATGAATGATCTTTATTGATCTGCACCTTGTGCATTCTTTTTAGATAATGCCAATGGCATGTTTTTTCTCTCCACGATTTCTTAAACATTTTTATGTCTCACATTTCATGTTAAGAAGCATCAGAAGCTTCGTATATCTGTTTTTCTGCGTCTCTTGGATAGTCTTCTTCGCAATGCTTCTTGCTACACTTATAGTGACTCTGTTTCCCAGTCTTCACTCAGATTTAATGACCTGCCTCAGTCATCAAAATGATCAAGATGAGGAGTCATCAAGATGACTGACTACATACATTCCCAATCCGACTATTACATTATGTCAGGAAGCTTCAATTTGTCTGAGGCCTCTTCCGCCTTTATTACGGGACAGAAAGTTTATCTACATCAACTCGAGGGTGAAAGACATTATGTATTGTAAACAGTTTTCTGTTTTTTCGATCCACGATTCGGATTTCTTGCTCAGTTCAGACTACTAATCAGAATCTGTACTCGGTCGCAGGCACCGTCAAACTATCTTTGCAGATATTTTATTCCTGGAGTTCAGAGCATGCTGCAAGACACGTAATCACTCTTCTGTAATACTCCCTGCAAATTCTCTCTTGCTCTGTGATGTTGTCATTTTGCCTCTCTTTAAATTGATTTTTGCACACTTGTCAAGACCAAACTTCATGCAGATGTCATTGCTAAAATCATTTACGACAGACAGAATTTTGGAGAGAATCGCTTCATTCTTAGCAAACACTTGAAGAGCATCCATGTAAAACAAATGTGATACTGATCTTTCATCACAATGGAGCTTGTAACCAAAGTAACTGTTTGAAAACATTCTAGAGAGTGGGATCAAACTAATGTAAAACAGCAGCAGTGATAGCTAATCTCCTCGATAAATTCCCCTGTAAATCTGAATAGTTTTTGTTTCTACTGTGTATTAGTAACCTGGTGCCCCACGCCTTCATATTAGCCTTGCACAACTCAATAAGTCTAGGATGAAATCGATCGATCTCCAGGATCTTCAAAATCCAATCGTGTGGTACACTGTCAAAGACCTTCTGGTAGTCAACCCAAGCAATGCTAAAATTACGTTTTCGTTTCCTTACATTATTCAAGATGACTTAATTTAGTAGCAAGATTTCCTTATAGCTTTAGGAACATTTACGACATCATTTCTGTTCAACTGGCAACAGATGGTTCTTCTCTAGGTTATTTCCACTTTCCCATGTTCTGAATTACTTGGAAGAAGTCCTCTTCCGAGAATTCGTGAACATGTTCCACTGTTTCTGGAAGTTGATCGACAGCACCAGACTGCGGCAGGATTTTCGACACTTGGGTTTCAGCTAGGTCGAATTCAGTCGCTGTCTGGAGAAGAATTCTAGTGGCCGGCTGCTCTGATCGGTAGTTTTCCGTGGTTTCTCCGATCAACACCAGGCGAATGCCGGAGCAGTACCCTACTGAACGGGCCACGGACCGCGCGCGGTTTTTTCTTCCTCTTCCTTGTCCCAACCTCTCCCCTTACACACACACACACACACACACACACACACACACACACACACACACACACACTAACATGCACTACATAACGACATATTTCGGGAGCTTAGAGCTTGTCCCGACTAGGGCGGTGCCCCGCTGGTGGGAGAATCCTGGTTAGGGGGAAACCCCACTAGCCAACGGTAGGTCGGCGCCGGATTGCGCCATCCAGCAGGGGAAGATCACCGCCATCTCCCGGAAAAAACATGCACTACACTAACGGGACTAATGACCAAAGCAGTTGACACGCCCGGAAACATGAAAAAATCAATCAATCAATCAATCGACAGCACCAACTTCAGATTGAAGCCAAGATGCGTCTTTGTGGTAGGATCTGGTTTCTTCCCAGATTGCCGTCACCTTTTGAAGGAGGGACAGCATTGCCAATAGCTTTTGGAGTCAGATTACGCTAGAAACTTTTCACATCTGTTTTAAACAACTGATTCTGTACACGGAAATCTACTCTATGTTTGTAACGTCTAATGCGTTGAGTCATGGCCGTCTACGTTTTACAGGCCATGACAGCTGATGTCGCAACGTAACATCGCATGTCTGCCGTCCTAAGTACCATGTGGATTAAGACACTTAATTCCTAATTCATGCTGAGAAATATTTACAATGGGAGTTTAGAGCAGATGAACAAAAGCATGTTTGAAAAATAAGTACATTTTTATTAGGGGAAAGTATTACACAGAAATTAAATGCATCAGGGAGGCAAATTATTTGGAAATGCTTACAAAACTGTTGAAATGTTCTTTTATGGTCAACGCATTTTAACCCATGTCATTGTTTTTTAACTTTGTGTAATTATTTATTAGTATATTGCACCGAACTCGGTCTCCCAGACCTACCTTTGCTTACCTGGGCTCGTGTGGCCGGCTAGCTCAGGAAGCATGTAGAGTAAAGAAGAGTAGATGGTGGACGGATTTTAAAAAAATTATAATGAATTTAAAATAAAATTATTGAGAACACAAATGGACTTTAATGAAAAACTTAAATTTTAAGCATACAAAAAATCAAGGTCTTAGTAATTATTTCTTCTATTTTTATGCTATAAAACTAATGTATTACAGGGAACTTAGTAATGTAAGGAAGTCGCCAATGCGCGGCGAGCACTTCCTTGATAAGAGTTTCTTTAAACAAGCGTCGCGCCTGAAGGGCGCACTGAAGATCTTGCCGCAGCTCGACAATCAAAACACAGTCACCGTTCGCAGGCAGGTCCGCTGGGGTGGGCAACCTCTACAGGTCGCCGAACCTCACACCAGGCGGCGTGTCCCGTGGGTGTCGGGGAAGGCCCTTTGAGTCCCGCGTCGGCGGCGGTGGTTGCGGTGGCGTAGCGTGACCACGGCGACGGCGGCGGCGGCGGCGAAGGCGGTGGTGCAGTGATGAAGACGACGAAAGCGACGACCAAAAGCGACGACAGCTCAAGATTCAGGTGTCCAGCAACGCGATTATACTCGTCGCGTGAATTGTGACGGGCGACGCGGGCGTGATCGGCAGAGATCAAAAGAGAATATATTCGACAAATGAGCAATAGGAGGAACTACTCGTCCTCAATTTAAAGCAAAAAGGGGCACTGCCCTTCTCCGGCTCTACTGCTCTGCGAGCTGAGCGCACCTCAGCGCTCACCTCTCCTACCCTTCTGCTCCGCCTACTGGGATCTCTCACACCGTTCTGATCTGGCTGCTCGGCGCATGCCAGCGCTCGCAAGTCTTTTCTCCCCCCCCAGTTTTTCAAATGTTCTAGAAGTTTCCAAAATTTTTACAAAATGTGCTTCTATTGGCAAAAGGTTCCTACGTCTTACTTAAATTTGGTCCAATAATATCTTGCGTTTCGTCGGTGTGTCGAGCGGAATTTTCCACGAGGCGCTCTCACTCGCACACTTTTCGTAAATAAACGCAGGTGGTCCCTCCCAGAGTTTCCAAACTGCGCAGCCCCCTTCCCAGCTAGATCCCCAGGGATAGACCCGCGTCGGCGTTGGCGAAAACAAACACAGTCCCCCCGTTTGCTCGGCGCCGAGGTGTCGCGACAGCAGTTGTGCGTAACGAATCAGCCGCCCGACGGCTCAGAAAAGACGCAAAAGCGCCAGTGCGTGATTACGCAACACTTGTTTTCGATTAGCCTGGGTATAATATTCGGTATCGTTACAATATTTACCATGCATTTTAAACTTTTTATAATTATATATATTATAATTATTTACTATTATAATATAATTAATAATATATTATAATTATTTATAAAAGCCACAACAAACACAAAAATTTACTGCAATGTTTGGAATGAAACTGTTACGAAAATTTTGTAAATAGTTCTGTTGCAAGCATTTTGTAACTAGTTGTATAAACAACACGTTTTGGTTTGGAACACTTACAAAGTCATGTTCATAGTCACTGGTAATCAAATATTGCATAATACCATGGGCATGCTGCCCAATTAATACTACAATTTCCGATGGAATTGTAAGGCCACCTGTGTTTAACTCACAAAAATAAGAATCATATGGATTCTCAATTTCTGCCTCGATTAATTCACAACACTCAACAGTTTGTAGTATGCTTTACTTTAAATGTGCTGTGATCACAAATATATACGAGTGTGCAAGATAATCAGGACTCAAAAATTCAACACAATTTTTATTAACTATTTCCAAAAACATCATCTACTAGAGCATTATTGTTAATGTTTCAATGTTTTGCATTGGACGAAAATCTAAAAATAATGGAATTTACCTATATTGTGCAGATCGAAGGCAATTTTCCTCGTAGTACGTAGCTCACTCCTAATTCACTCAAAGAATATTTAGTTAATGCTATCATCACAGTTACATTTTGGATAAGAGCATTGGAGGTGTCTGCTGCAGAGTATCATGATTCAAGTTAAGAGATTTCCATTTCTTTAACCATAACAAACACTGTTCAAGTAATGGCAGACGTTCATAATCATGTTAATAAAAGCTCCTTCCAATGGATTTCTATGCAGATTTATATGCTTCTATCTTCAACATATTTTTTAATATTTACTACTGTTCACCACTGAGCTACATTTTCCAAAAACTGTGCAGTCCCAAAGTCTGCACCATACTCTTGTTTGATAGCACCTAATATAGTTTCATGGAATACATTAGTAGCAATGTCTTTCAAGGGCACTAGGAAACACTAGTTTCACATTTAATTTAGGGGCGGTTTTCAAAAGCTGGTTCCTTTCTTTATTATTCATACCTCTGATGTCAGAAAACCTACCAGTCATAATATTATCATGATCGTGGAATGATGGAAATATGAAAGCTTTTTCTGAATTTGTTTGGTTAAGCCAGTTTTTTCTTATGTTTTTTTTTTTTTACATATGAACACTATCAAAAGTCAGAAATGTTTTGAAATTGCTACCCGACAGATGACATAATTGTTATCAGAAACAGGCCTATTAGAAAAAAGTAAACGGTTCGCTCTATTAGTATCTGGTAACACTACATTGACTAAGTCTACAAGAGAGAACAAATTTACACACATCAGTTGTAATATAACCTGAGAGTTCTTTATCTGTGACATTAACAAGAATAAGGGAAACAATTTCTTAAAATGAGTCAAATAAAGATTATATAAATGCTACAACTATTCTTGCTGCACTTGACGTGTCATTATACGCAAAGCCATTGGCCACACTACTTTTATACACCATACTTGGTTGTACATAGATTTCTTCAATTAGCATACCATTATCTATCTACACACTTATCTTTCTTATTTAATGTACTAGAGGCAGTCTTTAGTAACATCATCAAAAATCTGCTGAAATCACCATTCGTACTCCCTAACACGGAGACAGATGCTGTTTGCAGCTACCCGCTAAGGATCACACGCTGCGGTTGAGTTCAAGGTGCCTCTTCCGCCATCCACATCACTCTTCCTTTCTTCTTCGAAGATGACGTTGAGGCTCTCCTCTGTAATACTTCTTCGTCTGACTCCTGACCTATTCAGCTAGGGAGGCCCTACCAGTAGCTAGGCTACTGCCGACATGTCCAACTCCCTAGGTGGAGTTGCTGTATTATTATTATTATTATAGTGATAACCCGTCAAAATTTGACGGTGAGATCTGAGGTAAATGTAAAATACTGTTCCCAGATTAATGTAATAAAACATAATTATGTTGTATTGTTTAAATCTTCAGGTTGTAACAAAAATATTCTGTGATTTGGAGTTCCGAAAATTTTGAACACGTATGGCCCACGATGGCCCACGTATGGCAATGCAATATCGGCACCAAATGACACAAAAGAGAGAGCACTATTGTACTGACGGATATTATTTCTAAAGTTTTTTGATGTGTCATAATCTCTTATAAACAACTGTTTTATTTCTTATGGCATATTGCTGGAAGGTAAACTTATTTTCCCATTTTAGCAACACAGAATAAACTCGTTTACAGAATTTCTCTCACATGGGAAGAACAAAGTAGAACAAAACTGACATTTCATAGATAATGACCCAACAGAAAACGAAATGACCTCACTATCACGACACATACGCTGACTTTCTCTTTCCCTGCTCCCAGTCAATGTCCTACGTTTGCGTCTTTTGGGGCGCGTGGGCAACGATTCGGAATTCGACATAAACTGTGAACAACTTCACTACAACCGAACAAAACCCACTACTGTCCGAATGTTCTATACAAAATACACTACAAAAGGAAATACATGCAAACTGTCATCACCACAATGTGTGACGTCGTGGGAATACACAATAATCACAGACACGAGCTTCAATGATAAATATGTACAGGTTTATTCACAATATGTACAGTACTACTTTAAGTTACAGCTCTGGTAGATCTTTACTTTCCTGATCGCAGGAGCGATCCTTAAAAATGAATGACTGACTCGTGGCCCGCGCCACTCCTCAGCGAGCCTCCCGCACACAGCAGACAGCTCCGGCGACCTCTTGTCACCCGTGGATATAGTCCACAACGGCGTCCCAACACATGGTTTGCCGCACGAGCCTGGCTCGGCTCCGCACCGCCCTGGGCGCAAGTTTTTGTGCGTTCGCACGAGGGTTCCCTCTCAGCTCAACAAACCCCACCCCCGCGCTCTGCGTTTGTTCTTATATAGCCGCCACCCACGTGACCTGAAACGTCACTGGGTTTTGCACACGGCCCACACTGACCGCTTTGCCAGGCATTTTTGGACATCCATTTTCCTGGATTCCAAGAATTTGACACGCGGCACGCGGCAAAAATGCGCTGTCCCGTACTTTGGGCATCCCTTTCCCTAGCTCTTAGGATTTCCCAGAATACCTCGGCGTGTCACATCCTGCCTGGCCCCTGGCGTCTAATCCTCTGCCGCCGCCCTTTTTGGCGGTTGCTAACTGTAGTCCTACAATACGTTACATACTTCTCCATACCCTATTTTGAATTTTTTATGCAGGATATAACCACAATAAAAAATTCGTCCCGAAACTAGATTTGTGGATCTGGATATGATTATACCATTTACCTGGCCATTGGGCTCACACTCTATTGATCTCTCTAACCTACTCTATATTTACAACATATTTTTTTTTATCAAAATCTAGCTAATATAAATAACTAACCTACTTCACGTGCCTCCTTTCATTCTAATATATACAATTTTCTACAATCTTAAATTACATACAGTCTGCTGCAATTACCTCCGTAGTATTCACAATCCAATGATGTGATACTTTCCCTGATACCCCCAGAACCAACAATGTCTTCAGAGCTTCACTTTGTACCCATAATTGCACATACATAAGACACACATGAAACAACCAGAATACACAAACAATACACTTTCAACAATTTGTTACATATATACAGTGATTCTTCTCTTGTCTTGATTTTATACAATGCAATCAAGTGATTCGGTTCAGTGTGGCCCTCCGCATTCCCAGTTCAGTTCAGGTTCCATGTATCAGTAAAACATACGGCTTAAGGCATCAGCATTTACGTGATCCTTACCCCTTTTATGAATAAGTTCTAAATTGTATGCTTGGATCATTAATGACCAACGCATCAATCTCGGGTTCTTACTTGAACAATTATTTAGCCATACTAATGGGTTGTGGTCTGTTTCCACTTTAATTTTTGCATTTCCATCAAAATAGTACTTTAATTTCTGCAATGCCCATATTATGGCTGTGCACTCCTGTTCTGTTGTACATCGTAATAATTCCGAATCTGTGAATTTACGACTTAAGTATAACACCGGTTTTTCTTCTCCTCTATCATTATACTGTGCTAAAATGATACCAATACCTCTTTTTGACGCATCACACTGCACTATAAAATCCTTATTAAAATCTGGCGCGTGAAGGACGGGTTCGTGACAGAGAGCGTTCCTCAGTTTCTCGAATGCCATCTCGCATGCTGGCGTCCACGTTACCCTGCCTTGCCGTTCGCGACCTCGCAATAAGTCCGTTAATGGCGCTGATATACCCACATAATCGGGAATAAATTTCCTGTAGTAACCCGTTAATCCGAGAAAAGCACGCACTTGCTTTTTCGTTTGAGGTACGGGGTGCTCTTTAATAGTTTTTACTTTGGCCTCTACCGGCCGCATCATGCCACTACCAACCATGTAGCCTAGGTATTGCACATTCTTACGCGCGTATTTACACTTTCTTGGCTGCACATGCAACTTCGCTTTCTCTAATATTAGAAACACCTGCTCTAAATGTCTAAGGTGTTCTTGCCATGTGTCGCTATAAATGGCGATGTCATCCAAGTATGGGACTGCAAATTCTGCACATCCTGCTAATAAAGCTGCCATCATCCTACTACACTGAAAAGGTGCATTTTTTAGCCCGAAGGGCAATCTTAATAGCCTATACGTGCCAAAGCTTGTACAGAAAGCCGCATATCTTTGCGCTCTCGGAGTGAGCGGTATCTGATGATAAAATTTTGCTAAATCCAATGTAGTAATAATCTTAGCTGCCGCTACTGCTTCTATCCTCTCCTCCATGTTCGGCAACGGAAAATATTCTGATTTTATAATTTGGTTTAGCTTGCGATAATCTACGCACGGTCTTGGTTTTCGTCCCGGCGCCTCTACAAGAATCATAGGGGAAGCATAATCAGAGTCGCCTATTTCGATTATGTTATCCCGTAACATCTTCGCGATTTCTTCCTGCAAAATTTTGGATTGACGAGGCGACATCCGATAAGGCGCACTTCTTATCTTTTTCGACTCGTCCGTCAATTCAATGTCCATGGTGACGACATCCGTCAACCCTGGTCTGTCTGAAAATATATGCTTGTACTTTACAATTAAATTGAGCAGTTTGTCGCGGAACTCGTCTTCGACTTCTGTTCCTTCTAGCATAGCTTCCGCATCGAAGTCGACACTATCAAGGTTAATAGCGTACTTATCCAGCTCGTCTTCCTCAACTTCAAAGTTTGAGCTACGATCTGCTACGTTGTGCTTATTCGTGTCGTATAGTGTTTTGATTTCCGGGTCACTTTGTTGTGAAGCTGCGAACTCAGTCTGGGTAACATTTATGAGTTCATTCACTTCGGGCGTTAGTACACTTGCACTGGCGTCCCTTTCACTAACGGCTCCCTGCTGCCTCAATTGTTCAAGGTTTTCTACCTGCTCGTCCGCGTCAAACTCGCCTGCCTGTCGGTCAGCCGGCCCCGACTCTTGAGTCACCCGCGACGTTTCAGCGGCTTTTGCCCGCGTCGTTACGGCTGCAACTAATTGTGGCTCAATAAATCCTGCCTTTACTTCTTCCAGCAGAGCAGCTGTTCTATTACTTAATAAGTAATATCCGCTGTCGCATTCCCGAGGCACAACTGCGGCTTTAGTTACTACTTTCCCGAATGGCCCTTCAATAGTGACTTCTGCCACCGGGAGATTTCGTGGTGAGGCATCAAGCGGTTGCAAGATCCACACGCTTTCTCCCGTTAAATTCTCGTCGCTAATAAATTTCTCATGGACAAGATCGAAACTGGCACCACAGTCGCGCAAAAATCTCCCGGGAATTTTATTAATTTTTCCAAAGAATACGTACGGTGAAAACAATTCCGTAGCTGTTTTGTCTGCCACATGATTCATTTTTTCGGCCACGCGGCGCTGCGGGCATTCACGGACCATGTGGTCTGTGGCCCCACACCCGTAGCATTTCCGCTTGTCTGGCTTCTCGTATGCTGCCCTAACATCGGTTTTCTTACCGCTCGATTTCCCCTGAAATTCCGGTACTATCGGCATCGTCTTGCTCGTGCTTGCAACTTGTTCCCCTACGGCTTCCGATTTCCTATAAGGCTTGAACGAAGACCGTTTCCATCCTGCCCTATTGTTTTCATAGTTGTCTAGTTTACGAGCTAGTTCTAACGGCATCTTAAATTCCCCCCACTCATCAATAAAATGCTCTTTAATATCAATAGGCACACGACGCTTCAATTGATCGGTTACAATTAGATTCATTAAGTCCTCGAACGTATGAATATCTAGTCCTGCTACCCATTCTTTGCAATAATTTTTCAGCTCTCTCGCGTATACGTTCCAGGTAGTATTCGCGGCTTTTACCTGTTTCGCGAACA
>BLKR01005399.1:0-81766 GCA_011170035.1 Teleogryllus occipitalis
CTAGCTCTAAATTCATGTCACTCGTGTGTATCAGCCGCCACCTGGCCAAGCTCCTCAACCAGCTCTGGGCAACTGAGTCCGCGCCCATTCCAGTTCGTAACGCCGAATTGCATGGAGCCAACCTCAGCCCTGACGGCATCCGCACACTTAGCCGAGTGATTTGGGTTGGTGCTTGCAGTACAACAAACTGTAAGTAAAGTGAACTTCAAGAAAGAAAAGCATTCATAAACTTTCTTAGGTTCGTCCGGTTTACTACTCACTAAAATAACCGATTTGTATTTATGCAAATATTAAACTTGAGTTTATTTCTTATTGCATATTGACTCTCATTCACCCTGAATGCCCTGAAACCCGTTCTGATCCCGTACATAGTCGCACTCGCAGCACGGCACCTCCCAACGTGTTGCATCTGCTACAGTACCTTCTTCCTCATTGAAGCGCATCTGTTTAGCGCTCTCTGATCGGTAGTTTTCCGCGGTTTCTCCGATCAACACCAGGCGAATGCCGGAGCAGTACCCTACCAAACGGGCCACGGACCGAGCGCGATCTGTCCTTCCCATTCCTTGTCCTATCCTCTCCCCTTACATACACTTACACTAACATGCACTACACGACTACATATCCCGGGAGACCGGTCGGGAGCTTAGAGCTTGTCCCGGTTGGGGCGGTGCCCCGCTGGTGGGAGAGTCCTGGTTTGGGGGAAACCCCACTAGCCGACGGTAGGTCGGCGCCGGATCTCGCCATCCGGCGGGGGAAAATCACCGCCATCTCTCGAGAGAGAAAAACATGCACTACACTAACGGGACTAATGACCAGAGCAGTTGACGCGCCCGGAAACACGAAAAAATCAATCAATGAATGTTTAGCGCTCCTTTTCCTTCATATCTCATAAAGCAGCGCCACGCTCTCGCGGAACACGTCTCAAATAACAAACAATGGCGGAGCGGCGGCGCGCTCACGGGCTTCCCTCGCTTCCCAGGTGGATGGGCTCCACGGCAGCCGCCGCCGCGCGCCACCCTAGCGCAGGCGTCTTTAATGGAACGAGAAGCAATTGGTGGTATCGGTCCTTACCACAATGATGTCGATGATCTGTTGATTTAGCGAAACAGTTTGTGAGAACCTCTTCTACTACGACTCCCTTGAACCTCCCATAATATATTGCTAAGTAATCGACAGTAATAAAATGGAAATTTTTATCTTATTCGATCGCCTTTATATGCTGTGTGTTTGAAGATCTCATTGAGCAATTATGTATTTGTGTTAAATATACCAAAATCATGTTTATTGAATAGTAACATTAATTCTATACACAAGCCCAATAAAGAGTTCACTAGTGCATTGAACTTTCATCAGTTTAGTTCTACTACCATTAGGGTCTTGCCATATCGCTTTTATATCACTTTTGCAAATACCTTTTATTGCGATCAAAGTAGTCTAGAAGCTGATATGAAAGATAGACCAGTCGTTCCAACCAAAATGTTCTTTTACAGAACAAAAATTAAGATAATGAAGAAAATTGCAAATCAAGGCATCAAGAATGTTATACCTCCATAAAGACTAGTTCATCTGAATAGATATAATTGTGATAGCAAAATATCTAATCCCTAAAAATGTCACACCTCACACTTATCAAATGGAATTATTGTGAAATTGAAATATAAATAATTTGTCAATAGCAGGCTATGTCAGAGACAGTCAATGGTAAGCTATGACTGCTACACAAGTCATGACAATATTGAATAACGAGTAAAGAAATTAATGTAGTAGTACAATCTGTACAAGTTTCCTGGTTTGGAAACTCAATGGCATCAACTAGTAATGTGAATATGTCTTAAAAAGAGAAAACAATGAAATACAAGTAGTAAATCCGCATTAAGTTTTTCCAATATCTGGCATTTCGAAATACCACTTAAAAGGATTCTGTGGTACCTACTTTTATTCAACTATATGCTCTATAAATCAAAAAGGAAATATAAATAAGTCAACATTCTTTGGACAATATATTTTTAAAATATTATTTTAATTACACAATAAAATTACCGCGTTACTTACTAAAAGGTGACTATAACCTGCAGGGGAGTGTTGCTTGCTAATTTGCACGCACCGCCACGTTCTCTCGACGGGGCATACCAATTCGCACACGCGTCAGAATAAAGGTCTACAGTGCGTTTCCAAAGGTGGTTAAGATTGGTATAGGTAGTGAGGACATGTATACAATTTGTACGACCATATGAAAATCGGATGGATTGTTGGATGGAAGAATTAGGTCACACAAAATCAGTCAGATTAGAAGCTTTTGAACTGAAAAATGATAAACACAACAGAAGTAAGACTTAGTTACGCTGTTGTGGGAATCATTAAGGAATTTTAATTTTTCAGTGTACTTTACATGAAGCTACTGTGACATTTTCAAACGTATCTAAAAAATGACTGCAATTTTTTCTTTAACTTAGCTCGAATATAAGAAAGTGCATTTATAAATGTATAGTTCTGATTATTATTAAAACATTCAATTTCTTTAAAACATCGGAAAATTCCAAAAGTTCAATTTTTTTAGACCTGTCCTACACCTACCATATTAAAACCACATTTCTCAATGCAATTCGTCCACCAATGTTAGATCTTTAATTGGCGTCACGCACGTTCTTAAAAGACTATGCGTGGTTGTTGAATAATGAGGGGATGAAAAGTTTTTATCCCGAGCAGTCCCATTAGTTTGGAGTGATAGCACAAGGCGAAAAAATAGAAAAGTATTTTATCTTACATGTTAACTTAAAAACGTGTATAGTCAAAACCAATTTTAGTGAAAATTATGTTAAATAATTGTTTTCGTCATTCTTAAAGAAGATTTTGTTTTGTTTTGCTGAAGTCAGCACTGCCTTTTTCTGTATCCTAAATAATTTTTTTACGCTTAAAGACTATAAAAGCGTAAACGCCTAATCGAGTGTTTGAGGTGAAATTAAATTTAAAAGTTTCAATGGCAATTGTTATTCAATTGTTTCATTAAAAGCAGTTTCATGTCTTGATGACTTCATAGAGTCCATTTTGAACAAGAGATCCCCAGCATCTGCATTTTTCGTGGCGATAAACATTTCTAGAGTCGAGATATCCAATTTATTATCTTTCTTACTGTTAATGAGAGAGCTTCTATATTGCACAAAAGCATTTCTGGTCAAGGATATCCAATGGCGTGTGTCTCAGCCTCTGAAATGTATTCTCACATCCTGCGTGCCGTTCGCGCCTGACGATGATAAAATCCAGTCTTGAGAAAATTCCTTTCGAGTTGAGAACTGCAGGCGGAGGAAAGAGGCAAATGGAAATAGAAATCGCACGCTGCCGACTCCCATCCTGCGGAACCGAATTTCTCCCGGGAACCCTTCCGGCAGGTTCAAGGCGAAGAGGGACCCAAGGTTTCCTTCCATCGCGAAGCCCAATCGCCGGGAAGAGTCCCCACCCCACTGACCAGGGGCGCCCACAAAACAAGACGCTGAGAGCACTGGCATCCACTGGGGACTTTTTATCCCCCTTCATGAACAGAATTTATCTCTCTATTCAACAATTCTTCTTCATTTTTTTGTAAAATCAATAGGGTCCCAGAGAGAATTTGTATACCGGTTTAATTTCACAAATTCGGTTAGAAGTAAATACATGTTCGTATGTTTGCATTTTCCTTATTGCATTTTCCCACTTTGAGTACTTCTTTATAATAACGTTGGAATCCAACGACACAATTTAGAACAGAACTCCAAATATCCTAGTTTAAACAGGAAACGGAATGATTCTTATTCGCGGAAATTCGGATGATGAACTAACACTCGGAAATAGGTAAAAAGACGTAATGAAAACGTAACTTAATTCGGAAATTAGATATAACAAATGGTGCTTACGGGAGGGAGAGGAGGGGAGAGGGTTGTGCCGTTCCCTTAAAATTTTCAAAGGGAATGCATTGCCTTAAGTAAGGATTATTTCAGTAAATATATTAAATCTCAGTAAAAAAAAGACCACATAGAAACGTTAAAAAAATTGCAGTAATTATGATAAACAGATAGACTACCCGCATATTGTTAGGGATTAGTCTATTTTCATATTGTTATCGTGTTTGTAGTTTGAATATTATTGTCTTAGTATCTATATAAATAAAAATATGATAAATATCGGCGTTTTGTTTATAGTAAAAGACAACACGTGTGGTACTGTACTTATTAACTCGCTATTTTTCAATTATCAATCTTCTTTTTATATTTATTTATGATATTTTTAACTTTATGAAATCATATTAAATGTGAGATATTTGAAAAACATCAAATTTCAAAAACTATGAATTAATGGAAATTGTACATTGTGTACCAACTTGTACAGTGTAACGGACAAATTCGGAAGGAAAGCTGAGGAAATCTACAAAACTATCAATAAAGACGGTCAACAGCGACTGGATCCCCATGTAAAACAAAATCTAAAACAGTGCGTGAAAAAGTCCTTAATCGACGGAAAAAAGATAAAATATCTAAAAAGAAGAGAAATTACCCCCAACAAATACGAAGAAGTTGGATTCAATCCCTCCAAGTCGACCAAAAATACATTTCAAAAATAGATTGAAAATGATTGTACCAGTAATAGGTCAAAAGTAAATTTTCAAAAGGTAAATGAATTAGAGACCTCAGAAATGTAGTTGCCTCACCACCACCCTTCGTTTTAGGCAATGCATGCCTATGTAACAAACATTAGGTTCAGGAAACCATGCAAAAAAATTTTTTTTAATATCATATATTAAAATATTCGTTTCCTGAAATTTTCACCACAAATTGAAACATGCCCACAAACTGCTCACAATTATTGGGCGTTTCGTCGCAACCCGTTTCCGAATTTATGCGAAAATGGGCGCCAGGAAAAAGGTTACGATAATATTTTTAGCTATTATTGCTTCAAAGAAAACTAAATATTGTCCCGCTATCTGGGTCGATGGGTTGCGTCTGAAATAATCGCTATTACCTATTGAGAGCCGATTACTCGATCTGCCATTCATACAGAGTGGCGAGGAATCTGAAAAAAAAAAAAATTTTATCTAGCTTCTTATTAGCCAATTCGAGAATTGGCCAATGAAAATCTTTTTTTTTTCCTTTCAAAAAGAAACTTAGGATTTACTGCTTATTGCAACAGAAAGATGGCCATGACCTTGTTCGAACCTTTATACTGCACTATACTTCGCGCGCTCTTGATCGACGTCGCCACGAAGGACCATCTTCTCTTCTCCCCGGTGATGCGAATTCCAGAGTCGAAGTACCGCGTTCTTCTCTCCTGTTCTTCCACGCGAACGTTGCCGAGTCACTGATCCGCACTACTTCAAATATTCGTAGTTCTAGTTCGATTGACTTGCAAAAATAATACCCAGTTGTTTACGATTACACAGCGGAAATGTTTTAAAGTTCCACAAATTAATTACTTGTCCAGAATATTTCCGAGTCCTATCATATGCGACTTCTCACAAGTTCTAATTTCTGCGTGTTGTAAAAATAATTAAAGTCCAAACTGTTCGTGAACGTTCGAAATTCTCTCAGTTCAATAATTAGTAGAACTCCCTCACGAAAAATAACAAGTTATACTTCTAACACACTGTAAATTATTCGGAGTCCA
This sequence comes from Teleogryllus occipitalis, assembly GCA_011170035.1. Lineage (NCBI taxonomy): Eukaryota > Metazoa > Arthropoda > Insecta > Orthoptera > Gryllidae > Teleogryllus > Teleogryllus occipitalis. The sequence goes on from BLKR01005399.1 coordinate 5,632, forward strand.
ACGTTCCTCAATCTCATGAAAAATTACGAGTTCCAATTACACAAATTATCTATCCGCGAGCGACCCGCACAGCGTCACGACACATGACAGAATATATATTTTTTTATTACTGCTCAGCCCTCCAAACCTCGGCTTCCCTTTTCTACTGTTTTTGTCTCAAAAAATCAGACATACTTCCGCAGTAGTAGACTATCGTTGCTCTCTCCAACCAATCCCCAAATCGTTTTCAAATCTGACTAGCCACGCCGTCACTTTCAATACCAGATGAATATTTATTTATCTTGACAACAACTTGGGCGCCGTTGCTAAGGCGCCATATTCCTATCTAATTACCCTAGCATTTCCACCTATTTTCCACCCAAATAACATCTAATAAAAATGACCCTCATATTGGTATGTCACAATAACAATAATATGAGTTCAAATTCGTATACCCATTTTCTCCATTTCGGAAAGTTTTTCTTTCATATTTACTTCAAAATATATTCAGAAATTGTCTCAAAATATTTTTGAGGTTCTACTGTATAGCAGTAAGAAATACATTTTTTATAACTAACTCCCCTTTGTAACCCTTTTTCCTCTCCTAAAATTGTTGACTATTTCCTTGATTTTACATCTATGAAATGTTTATCCCAAGCTTTCAGTATGCATGTACGACTAATAAAGGATTTTTAGGGCATTGCTTTGCTGAAAATGGAAAAAATATATTTATTGTTTTATGGCTTTCATTAAAACTCTAGTTGTAGAATTTTACATGAAAAATGAGAAAAATATTGTATCTTCTGTGACCTTTTATATGAAACCTAAGGTATTGTGAAGCAGAACAATGAGGCAAATAGGAAACACACATCTCGTGTTCAGAACTGTTAGAAACAACAATAAGTGAAGCGGTTGGAAACGCAGTGAGCCATCCCCATCATAAGCTCAACCTGAGATAATGTTGCGTAGTACACTGTCACCTGTCGATGGTACTGTCTCTCACATGGCCCGTTACTGTATAGTGCTGCATTCTCTTTGTCACGGCTAGAAGTACAGTCGAACCTCGGACTTTTGAGAGGAAGGCTTGACTTGGCCTCGTAAAATTGAAGATTGGCCCGCTCTGATTCCTACAGCCAAATTTATTGTCATTTGACAATTTTTGAACTTGCAAATTCCATTCTAGAAGAAATCCACTTTCTCTCCATTCGTAATTTTTTTTAAACTAGGAACGTATTAGAGCGGATTAGTCTAGTTACATTGGTTACAACGAAGTAAGATCAGATAACTTATTTCTTCTTCGTCAAAAAAGTATTTCAAGTCATTTAATAGCATACAATGAGTAGTTCGTGACAGTGTTGTATAAGTCATCCATGAGATTTTAGTGCTTTGCAATTGTATATTGATTGATAATTACATTTTATTTGTGTTAGATTGGGAAGAAGAAAGAGAATGATTATGTTGAGGAGTAAATGATGTTACAGCTTATGGGAGTATGAATTTATCATTAGAAAATTTTGATATTGTGTGTAGATAAATGCTTGTTTTCCATTGTTAATTGTTAAATAAGATAGTACTTTGGGGAAGTATGTGGGTCGTTGTAAAAAGTATTTGCTAATTTGACTATATTTTATTTTCGTTTTTAATATTTTAATTCCCGATAAATTTGCTCACTGCTAATGAACCAGGGAGCATTTAGAGTTGTTATTACAAACGTTTTTTAATTACTTTACTTTGGCTTATAGTGACAGGAGCTGCACCTCCTCAAATTAGACATCCGTGAGTTTTGTTAAGAGAATACTTAACTTAAAACCTGTTCTTTAAAAACGCTCGTGTATATATTTTTGAAAAGATAACAAGTTTTCGCGTAATTTGGGCTTGAAAGTAATGCAATTTATGAAAAAACTCAAAAACCGCTCCAAATTTTTTCTTTATTCTTTTTTTCAGGTATAGAAGAAGAGTAAAAGTATAGCGCGGGTCTCATTTTCGTTGAACTGTACATTTTGGAAAATTGAAAATTTAGAAACAACACGAGAAAATATGTGCTATTGTAGCACCACTAGTTTTTGTAACCACTCTAACCACGAGTATGTTATAGTAATTAGATACTCTGTTTTGTTTATCTGACGCCATATTGTTAATTGACTATTACAGCGCATCTTTTCAGTTTTCATGTAAGAAAAGTTTTAAAACGTTTCCAGTTCTCGTTTCATTGAGCAATGAACTAGTAATCCATAACGTGTTATGTATCAGTTCCTTCCTTGATATTTTTGCCTCTCAGGTGACACCCAAACCCCAGAGCCTCTGGTCTGAGTGTTTGGAAGTTGCGTGAGGGGCCGGAATGCCTACTTAACGCCCTAGATACGTAAATAACTAGAGGTGCTAAAGAATTTTTGGGGCTTTTCTAATTTCCTTGGTGTGGATTGGCTTTATGGTCTTGCCCCATCCTCATTGCAGCTGCCATCTGTCGTCGCCCAAAAAACTTTTTTTACAAATATTTTCTCAACTTTTCGCTTTTTTAATAGTGGAACCGAAACATTACTTCAAGAATATTAAAACTCGTCCTAAATAGAAATTTTCAATGAAAAATTTGAAGCCGTTTGAAGAAAATGGCGATTAAGCATTACTGTAAATGCGACATTTGAAGCTATTTTCACAGGAATCTATTGAGTTCTCGAAAAATTCATTTGAACTCAATTAAAGCGCTTCTACTCACAAATGAAATAAGTTCTAAAAATCGATGGAAGTGTGGTTATTAACGGCGTGAAAGATACACAAGAAACACAAAGGAATATACCAAAATGAACTTTACGTCATATTAAACAGTGCCATTACCACCATCCGTGGCAAAAGTTTGAAGGAAAAATTTGAAGCCATTTTTCAGAAGATGGCATTTGAGCATTTCTGAAATGCGGAATTTTGAGCTCGTTTTCACAGAAAACTATTGTGTTTTTGAGAAACTTTATTTGAAATTATTTAAAGCACATGTACTCATAAATATTATACCATGAAGAAATCGCCTCTAAAGTAAATATTACCGACGTGAGAGATAAGTAAAAAAATACATTTTTGTAATTTTTGAGAAAACAAAATAGAGCAATATGGCGTTTATGTTATCGTATAGGGTTTGTTTGGCACTAATTGTAACAAAACCCATTGGCACAAAAAATAATGAAAAAAATTGGAACCATTTTTGAGAAAATTTTGAAAATGTTCCAAGGGCTTCATATAAAGTCCCCCCAAAAATTAATGAATGTTTTTCAAAATCGCAGAGCTTCATCTCACGCAAACAGAGGTTTCTTTAATTTCGAAAGAATCCTACGCATGGTTTAGGCGCTGTTCGTTTACATACGACAGAGAGAAGAACGTTTTGGTTTCAATTGTTTTTTGGCATCAAGGACCCACAAAAAAAAGGATTCTAGCTTCATCACGAGTTAGGGGATTTTTTCTTAATTTAGCAACTGGATTTATCCACTTTTTCGTTGTCAAGGCCCGGCAATTAATTTTTTGTGCCAAAATTCCGCCGTTTTTCGCGCAGCATTACATAACTTTCTCTATACTACATATATTACTCCGTATTCGAGAAAGTAACGGATACGAGAAAGTAAAAATTGGGTTCCATTCAGTGTAGCTTCATTTCTGCCCAAATATCAGAGATAATGTACGTTGGTTACATCGTTGGTTGGTTAATTGGTTGCAATGTTGATATAACTATTATTATTTTACTTTCTTTTATGACTTATTGAAGCACAATTTACAGGTCGTTGCAATTGTCAGAAGTCATTGAAGCATTTCTGAGTTTAGTAAGAGTTTGTTTACAAAAGAGCACAAGTACACGAGCACACACACCACCACCAAGGCGTTTATTTGGAATAGTCGTATTGACGAATCTATGAGAATACGACTCTTCCAATGTCAAAATGTCTTCTAGACAGTTGTTCTAATCCACGATACTTTCAATGTTATTTACAATCTACGGACTTGCATCACTCAAAGAGACAATGATCGCAACAGGTATTTGGCCGATCGGCCGACTTTGCGCCTTGGAGAAAGTCATATCATGCATGAATCATATCATTGCTTCTCGAGCTAGAATGAAAGTCCAGGGAATTATCAATTTCCTAGTTCATAATGCTTGTCCTACATATGACTTCATAAATAATTTTCAGCCTTAAAAAACTGCAACGTTTTAAAAAGACTTATTATATCAAAAATCGTGCTTTATTTGTTTGGTTCTATAGCTTCTAACTTACTCATTTCACATTATCGTTTTCAGTATATTCTCTCGGGTTAAGCTTCTCAGAATGCTTCTTTATCAATTATGTTCCTGCCTCTGTTAATTGAACCAATGGACGAATACATCGTATGACTTACACATAAGGTGGATGTCAGAAGAAGTTGAATCAGAAGAACAACAGCTCGGGAATACAACCATTAGTTCTCACAACACTCTCTCAAGTCTCTCTTTTTCTTTTTGGCTGTGTAGAACTTTCATCACGGAATTACTAGATTTAAGCCACTTTGTCGTAGAGAGATTTATTTCCTTTTAAAACCTATAAGATTGTTCCGGCAACTCTTGACGCTAATTGCTGCAGTATTTCAAATGATGAAGACAAGCGATTTTGTACTAATAACATTTACAACTCTCAACATCCATATCAAATGTTTCCTCTTGAACATCTCAAAGTCTCTGCTTTGTATGCACGATAAATGATTAACAAGACAATGTATAATTCAGATACTGTTAGTCAATTTCCTCTGACAGCAGCAGCTGGGCGCCTCTCGTAGCAGGGCTGGATGTGCGTGGGAGCGGGCACCGCGCCGCAGTCACTGGAGCGCGTCCAGGGAGTGCAGTGGTTGGAGAAGGGCCGCACCGGGGCCTTTCAAAGTGTGTACAAAACTAAAGAGTGCAAGGGTAGAGGCGCTAGTGTTGCCGGGAAAAGCTAGAGGTAAGACTCACCTTCATGGCACTAAAAACCTGACGCAATTAAGGGAAATGCAAATACGCGGGGATCAAGGATCATTTGTAATGATAATATTCGCTGAAAAACAACAGGGTTGTTTAAAACGCGAGGTACTTTTTTTTTGCAAGTAAGTGCAAGGGTAGGGGGCGTCACTATAAAATGTCTCCGTCAGTAGAAAGGCCCTGGGACTCACTTTCAACACTCACTCCGACCGCATGGCGCGCGGTGCACGGAGTGGTTGGGCAGCGAAGCGTCATCCGCATATGACGATGTTCGACTGCACCAACGTCGCACTCTGGGCGCAAATGCAGGGGGCTTCATTTGAGAGCGTCTTCCCTATCGTAACTTCGCACCACGGGGCGCAGGCTTATGCTAGGGGCGCCTTTAGTAACTTCGCGCTGGACGCATTGAAGTCATCCAGTCCTGGCCTGAAGGCTGTAGTTTATATTCCGACACCCGCGCACTTGGCATTCGCGCATTCCATCTTCGCAGTCCGACGTTCGTGCAGTTTGACATTCCCGCAGTTTGACATCCGCGCAATTTGATATTCGCGCAGTCCGACTCACGCGCAGACCGACTTTCGACCAGTCCAACATTCGCGCAGTACCACATTCGCGCAGACTGACTCGCGAAGTCAGGCATTTGCGAAGTCCCGACATTCGCGCAGTCCGCATTTAGCTCATTGGCATTGTGGTGCCCTTGCGCATCTGCGGGCAACCGGCGTGGCTCGCTGCTTGTCGAGTCAGTCTGACGGGATGGGAATACAGAGGGGAGGCGCTGGGGGTTGATCGATATAGTCTAGTGAAACAGTGGCCAACTGCAGCAGTGTGCAGTTGCGTGCCACAGCGGGCAGTGTGGCAAGAATTCTTGCACACAAACAGTCCTGCCGTGCAGGGCCAATCTGTATTCGTGAATCCCGCCGGGCCCTCGCCGGTGCAGAAAGAGCGCTGAAGTTGTGCAGCCCTGGTTTAGAGGAAATGGCGAGATGATGCAGTGTGGCGAGTCGGCGCCCGGACGACGACGGCAGGGGCAGGTTCCCCGTCGCTTCCTGCCCTGTCGCCATGGAAACGCTCGCGGCGGCCGCGTGCTCGCCTCTCGTGGCGCTTTCCGTTTCCGCGTGTGCAGCTGCACCGCGGCCAGGCGCTCTGCTCGACCCAGATGCATGCCGTTCGTACATGTTTTCCATTTAGGGATTTATTTTCCTCATCTCGGGCATGCCAAACATTTCCTTCATGCACTGACATTATAGTTGTGACCTCCAAAATAACCATTTAAGAACTAAACAATCACAAAATAATCGTTTCAAAATAATATAAGTTATTCGTACATAAATAAACATTATAATAGTATTTTTATAATAATATAAAAAATGAATGAAATATTGAATGAAATATTAATGAAATATTAATATTATAAGAATGAAATTTTATAATAATATAAAAAATGAAAAAATAGTGTCGTGTGATTTCCTTATTCATAGCACCCCATTTCCAGTCACAGTCTATTCTTTCAATGTTTTCATACAAAAGTTGATTCCCAACTCAATATTTATTAAAATTATGTTGAGGAAAGAGTTCCTAGGATTTGGCTCCCTGCTTTTCTAAAGACATTATAAAACTTCTTCCTTACAAAGAAGGCGGCGATTGTAAGTAAAATTTGGTGAAATGTAAAATTCGCCATGATTATTTTCATAGAATAATATATCTATTGACGAAACAATCTGCCCCAGAATAATTACATGATAAAGTAATGTTGAAACTAGTTACAAAGCTGAATGGAATTTAACCACTGAACGGAAGAGAATTCTAACAGTGACTTCTTTGATCGGCGTTTTCCTGTAGTTTCGACAATAAACACCAGGCGAATTTCGACGTAGTGTGTTAGCAAACGGCTGATGCAGCGTACGCGATCTTTCTGTTCTCATCCATCTCCCCTCACCTTCCCATACACACACACTTTCAAGATCTACGCTAACACACCTGCCGGGAAGCAGCCGAGAGCGCAGGGCTTTCCCCGGATGATGGTGCCCGTGAGCGTCGACGTGGAGTTCGGATCGTACGTTCAAGCGGGGCAGGTAGTATCCAACTCGCAGGATACTACATTTATGGGGCAAATGTCCTAAGTAATTGACTCGCCCGGAATCAATAGTCACTCTGAGCAGCTGATGGAAGGAAGGAAGGTCAGACTGTCGTTTTCCTTGAATTACACAAAAGGTTGATAAAGTAATTTTCACGTCTACTCTCGTTATTCTTGTTTCTTGCTTATTTCTCATTAAGACAAAAATATTTGTCTACTAGGTAATATGTTTTCATGGCGCCAAAATAGAAACACCAGTAAACTAAAAATTTTACTCAGATCCCGCAATAGATAAACATGTCCCTTCATAACTTTTGACCTCCTGAGATAACAGAAATGTCTTTCTTTGCCAAAAGAGAAGTTCTGTAAACAATAAACCAAGGATCTCACAAAAATTCTTTCCACGGAAACTTCCTTTTGTTTGCACTCTTCACCGTGTGGTTCCTCTGTTACGCCTCCGCGGGCCCAAGGCGGCCGTGTCGCTTCGCATACATTCGTGTTGTGGAACTTCGCATATCGCCGGTGCATGCCAATCACAGGCAGGAGGCGGTGCTCTTCTTTCGCCCCAGCGAAGCTTCTCTTTCTCTCTCCGGCTGGCGGAGTATTGTTTTCCGGTTGCGCCTCGCCGCCTGCCGCCCGCGAACCGCTGCAATCTCGGGAAAGCATCAAGCCAGTCGCATCGGGAACCTTCCGGATGCGTTTACCTTGCCAATCCAGGTGCCCCGCCCCTCCCCGCCCCACCCCGCCCCACCCCGCCCCGCCCCGCCCCGCCCCTCCCCGCCCCGCCCCGCCCCGCCTCGCCCCGCCCCGCCCCACCCCGTGCCGAATGGATGAATTTGTAAATCGACGGCCTCATATTCACTCCCGACCGCAAGAAGAATGTTGATTCTTTACCAACTCCTTTAAGTGCTGCCGCGAAGATACCTTGCTGCGGCAACTCCCACCACAACTTAGCGTATGCTTCCTGGAATAGGCGGCGTAGATTTCGGACGAGCAGGTGACGGCTGCGGGCGTTAATGCGGCTGCCTGTGGCTTCCACGACGTCTTGCTCCTCCACGAGTTGAGCTTGCTTGGCGCGTGGGCAGAGGATGGGTGAACGGAAGCGCCTAGGGACGTGGCGAGCGCCTCAACGCCGCTGTCATCTTCCAATGTAGCACTCGGAAGACCTTGGGGACCATGCTCACTGGCGCTCCGTTGCAGGTGGTCACGTGCTCGGCTGCAAGTACTCGTGACGCTCTGGGGGAGAGCGAGGGGCAGCCGGTTGCCGCTACCCGCGCCTCGTGCTGCATCCACGCAGCTGGCGTGAGGGGCGTCCCTAGTGTCGGGTGATGTGCTCGATGGAACCCAGGACTGCGCCGGGGCGATGCCGCCGGCTGCAAATGGCGGCGAAGGTTGCCGCTCGTGGCCGTTCGGCTCGCTCGCTGCTCTTGGCGTATTTCCTGTGCCGCCGGGCATTGTGGATAGTGCGTGCCAGGTGCTCGCTGGGGATTGCGAGCTTGCCGCACGTTGTGGCGGGCCAGGGGTTCCATTGATCACGACGGGAGGCAGGCGGAGTAGGGGAGGGGTGTCTCTCTGTGCGATTACAGGCGTTGACTGCTCCGGGGCGGTACTGCTGGCCAGAAGGGGCAGGGGCCATTGGCCGAGCGTTTCGTCGAGGAGGTTAATGCGCTGTTGTTGAGAACTTGTAACAGTGTAGCTTGTGTGTGGAAGCGAACTGTTTATTCCTATCTCTGCTCTCGGCCGGAAAAGGTTCTCAAGCGTTAGGTCGATCTAAGCCTCATCTAGGGGCTGGGTGAGGGCGTCTTCTTCCTCAGCGCCATCGAACTCCATTCCTCCCAACCCTTCCCAATCAGCTCCTAGATCTGCAACTTCATCACCATCCTCCTCTGCTACATCAACACTATTCCGCCGCCTCCGGCGACGTGGCGCGTGTACGGGCGCCTCTCTCGGAAGTTCATTGACGGGGATGCCGAGATCTTCCTCTGTTTCAGGCGGACGCCACCGCAATTGTAGGCGTCTTGTCGCTTGCCGGGCCCGTGTGAAGAACGAGAGATGCGGGGCAGTGCGTGAGTTTGTGACTCCATTTAAGTAGCGGTAAATATCAACTGTGCCGGCGCACACTCGTTGGCAGTGTGAGGCCTCCTCAACCAGGTCAGCCATCGCACGCTCCCGTACCACCAAGTCGCGACTGGTCAGTAGCTTATATGCGCTGTCCACTGCCCAGATGTCTGCTTCCGTTGTCGCTTTCAGCAGTCCGACACCTCCCTCGTCCCTGGCGGCGTACAGGAAAGCCGTCGAGGCGCCGATGGGGAGGGATAGAAACTGAAAGAGGGATAGAATATGAAAGATACGATTTTTAAAAAAGCTTTTAATTAAATTGTATAAATAGACGGGAACTTTTAGAAGAGAAAGTATATATAATAGTCCAGGGTGCCATACTGTATCAAACGCTATTTCAATATCTAAGAAAACTGCACAAAAATATTGATAGTTATGAAATGCTAATAAAATCTCTTCTGTTAAACGGAGAATTTGGTGCTTAATAGATAAAAGGGCTCGAAATCCAAATTAGAAATGTGGTACAGCATTATCTGAATTTAAGAAATTATTTAGTCTGTAATTAATGTATTTTTCAAATATTTTACCAATAGAAGATAGTTAGCTAATTGGTCGATAGTTTAAAGACTTTTCAGTGGATTGTAACCTAGTCTTAAAGCTGTATTTAATATCGCTACTATTGCTGCAATTGTGGATTTTGGTAATTCTTTTTATATTTGACTAGTTATTTGGTCGTGCCCAGCCACTTTTCTGTTTTTGTGACTGTTTTTTTTTTTTTTTTTTTTTGTACGTTTAAGTTCTGAGGGGGATATGGATTTTATTCGTACATCAGCGGAGTAGATAACTGTTTAAAATTTCGTCATTAAAAGAATGGATTGGGTTTAAAGGTATTTAAGAAGTGAACAGCAAACACCTCCGCTTTTTCTTTATCTGTGTAGAGGGTGTTAACGACTGATTTTAATGGTGGTATTCTAGATTGTTCTCTGGTAACCTTTTTGATGGTAGTCCATAATGAAGGTGAGCCGGGGTTAATTTGCGCTAAAAATTGCTTGAATGAACTATATCTGTGTTCATCGATTAGGAAATTTACTTTTTTGCATAAAGAGTTCCACTTCTTTAAGTGTGGTCGTCTATGCAAATGCCAGAGTCTTCGAATTCTGTGTTCATCTTTTATCAAGTCCACGATGTGTTTCGGGAGCCAGTAAGACGAATATTTGTACGATTGCACTGGTTGACATGATTCTTTAATCGCGAAGCTTATTGCTTCTATTAGATTATTGATTTGTAAATCAATATATGTTCAATTTTTAATACTTTTGGGAACGAAAATTTAATTTCTATTTTTATTCTAAAGAGATCCCAGTTTACTTTACCATTTATTAGTTTATTTATATTGTTTACTTTAGTGGTCCCTTGAAATATTATTATGGGGTTATGATCCGAATCGTGGTCAGGTATTACCGAGCGAAAAAAACAGGTTAAGTTGTTGGATAGGTTATGTTGTAGACGTATATCAAGAATGTGTGGGGCGCATTAATTATTAAGTGGATACCGAGTGGGTGCAAGAGGAGCAGGGATTAAAATATTGTCTCTGAGCAAACTGTAAAAGTTTACCACCTGCTTCTGTTGTAATTCCACAGTTCTATGCCTTATTTTTACAATTTAGGTCGCCTCTAACAATAATTTACTTATTATTGTAATGTGCATTGTTATTGTTGAAGTTAAATATGGTATCCAAGGAATTTTCTGGGAATTTCTTATTAGCTGGTTTGTAGGCGGTTATTATTATTATTCCTGAATTTGACCATTGTAGAAATCACGACCGTTAATAAGTAGTAGGAAAATCACGGGATCGGTCAATTAATGGATTACACTAGTTTGCCAACGTTTCGGAATATTTTATTCCATCCATTATATGTATTAGTAAGCCCTGATGATGAAACTCATTCACCTTCTTTCGGGCCGTGGCCATGGTCGGACCTGCTATGGACGTGGGTGCTTCAGCAACTCTGTACTGGAGTTGTGCTGTGGAGAAACATGGTTGACCATTATATGTATTAGTAAGCCCTGATGATGGAATAAAATATTCCGAAACGTTGGCAAACTAGTGTAATCCATTAATTGACCGATCCCGTGATTTTCCTACTATTTCTGAATTTGATGTTTTTAGATTTATTGCTACCGTCTCTAGGCTGTCTGAAGAGCGGCATTGAGTTTGAGAGTGAGAACCGAAATAAAATTCCTCTAACACGTGGTGCAGCCAGAATTCACGATTTATGGGATTTTGATACCGAAAAATCGATTTACGGCAAAACGTCTGTGTGTTTGTAAATAACGCTAGCGACTAAACCCTTAAGCCGATTTTCTCCAAAACTGATATTCCCCAATTAATCTGCATCATGTCATGGCCACCTGAATCTGAAGAGGATATTTTAATTTTGGGGAGTACTTTACATGAAACTCCTGGAACATTTTCAAAAGAATGACACCAATTTTTTTGATTACATTTTGTAGTTTAGTGTGAAGAGCATTTAAGAGAATGGTGCAGGACTCATTTTCCCTGAAATCCCTGATTTTTCAAAAATTGTAAAAGTTCATTTTTTTCGGCGTCTTCCTACCACAAAAATATTGAAGACAGTGATTTTTCATCACTAAAATATTTTCTTTTTTTGAGACAGATTTGGAAATAAGTTCTTGTACAATTTTTCGAATATTTGATTTTTTTGCGTGAATGTATGAAATGTTTAATTTTCTTTAAACATTTTTTTCCTCATTAACCGATCCCGATTTTTATTTAAATTTTTACTTTGGTTAGCGTAAACATCGCTTAAGAGAATAGTGTAGGTCTCATGTTCGTTGAAATCCCTGATTTTTAGAAATTTTTTCGAACTGTTTTGGAGTTTTTCTACAAGGACAATGATGGAGACAATTTTTTTCCTAATAAAATGTGTTCAATAAAAGCAAATTTTCAAATAAGGTCATATTTAATTTTTCGAAAATATGAATATTTTTTCGTAATTTGGCGTCATAAGCAATTTGCAAATTGTAAACAATTATTTTCTCAGAAACAGCTCTGAATTTTTTCTTTAATTTTTTTACGAATGTAGAAAATGACGGTAAAGAAAGTGGTGTTGATCCCATTTTCGAGGCACAGTATTTTCGAAAATTGGGGTCGAAATGGTAAATTCGACCCAAATTCGACGAAATGGTAAGGTCGAAATGGTAAATTCAAATTTGTCGCGCTTCGTTTGAGGCGGTGTCACCCCAACGGCGATGTAATTTAATAGTGTTTGCAGGCAGTCATTCGAGTTTTGAAAGCAAGATAACATTTAATGTTATTTAACCATTAAATTATGGTCAGATAATAGAACAGGTGTCACATTTTAATTTCTTGTGCTGTGACAGCTATGAAAGTGAAAATAATATGCAAAATAATAATCAATATTTAATATAATAAATTTTAATACAAAAATAAATATCAAATGATGTGCGGAACTATTCAAGGAACTTGAAAAAATAAAACAATGAAAGAAATTAGAATGAAATTTTCTAAGGTAATGGCAGCACTAATGTTAACATACGGAAGCAAATCCTGAAGTCTTTCAGAAAAAGAGCAAGAACGAATGCAAACAGCAGAGATGAAATTTCTAAGGAGATTGAAAGGTTGCTCAATAGTAGATCAAATAATAAATGACATTAAATCTGATCTAATTGTAAATTCCATTAATTACCGTATTAAAGAAAATAAAAAACGTTGGATACAACAGGTAAATAGAATGGATACCACAAGAATACCTCCAAATTAATATTATCTTATAAACTCTCTGTTTAACCTGTAGGAAGACGAGAAAAAAGACATCCGAGTAAAAGATGATTGGAGTGAAGACGGATCAGGCTATTAGCCTAATCCCTAATAGTGAAGTAGAAGATGTATTTTAAATTGCGTCATTTAATTGAGTTAAATGTAAAAACTAATGGATTATTTCGTTTTGCATATAATAAGGTGCAGGAATGACGAGTAATGCGTGTAAAAACGAGTAGTTGATGAATATAGCAATATTATATTTAGTTATTATATTTTTATCCATTTTCATATTGTTGCTAGCGGTATCAAAAGTGCTGATTTGCAAAATGTGTATGCCATACGAATCATACATCGTTTGAACTGACGAGGCAAATGAACTGACTGTTTGACTTCTGGCAGATGGTGCCCGCCTTCTACAGGCTGAGCGATTGCACGCAACTGCAATGAAATAGGCGTCGGGCTTATGATACTCATTTGCTCTTGTATTTGTTTGTGCTGTTCAGTTTTGCGCAACCACCTCCCGGAATTTCCACACTTCCGTGTATGAATAGACACCAATAAATTATAAAATATGGAGATATACTACTCTGGTCTTTAATAATCCTCATTCCCGTCAACGTTTTGAAGTACACGGTCTTGCACTGGGGGAAAATAATTCCCTTTTCAATGCGACTCTAGTTCTTTCTGCTGCAGTCAAGACCTCATTGACATGTCATTTAAAACGCATATTAATTAATACGTTCGATGTCCGAACGGAGTTTCATTTTTTACGTGTCACATCTTAACCTTTGCCTATCAAGTTTTTTCTACGAATTGTGTTGTCGGATGAAAGGTTGTATGAGGAATCGACTCATGATTCATGTCAGAACATCCACCTTTACGAAAGTTCTCAACATGGAGGGAGGAATTTTCATTCAACCTGTGACTTTACATCTGAAGTTATTATCATTATTTCTTTGGAATAAGGAAGTAGCTAACTGTGAAGTAACCTTCGCGTACCAAGAGAAAAATGAAAGGAGAGCACTGAAAATGATTTATGCCACTAAGAGTGTGGAGACATACTAAAAAGACTGTCCTACAGTTTCCTGCTCTTCAGAAATATGAGAAAACAGGCGTAGAAAGTACTGCATTCTGACTGGTTTTTAAAAGATTAAGCTCTATTTTCTCTTGTTAAAAAGAATGTCGAGATGTCATCAACTTACAATGCCAAAGAGCATCGTTGAAAAGTGAACACAGAGAGACACAGAGAGACAGTGAGAACTTTTAGAATTTTTGTTTGTTGTAATATTGAAACTTAAGATTACTTCGCTGTTGATTTTGTTTAAAAAAAGTGTTTCGAGTTTACAAAGGTTTTATAAAATTCAGCATAAATTGAACACGGCGAAAACTTGTTCGTATTGATCGCATTTGTGATTCCTTCCTTTTCATGAATGTGATAAATTGATAATTTCTTCTCAAAATCCTTTTGTTCTTATTTTATTTTCAGACCCAGCATAGCTTCAGACCTCGTCTCCTAGCGTTTCCATTGCTGGACCAATCATCTGCATCTGGAATCTTTTCTCAGTCACGGTGTAAGTACTAATAATATCCATTAATATTCATATGCACCAAGGTTGGAATATGAAGCCATTTCAGAACTTCTGAATAAAGGATTTGAACATTTAGGATGATTCCGAAGATCAATTAAATATATTCATTGCAGTTACTTTTTAGGAGCACAAAGTACTTTAAAAAGAGCGAGTTTACTACTCGCGAAAATGAACAATTGAATCATACATTATAAACTGGGATGCCAATCGACAGGTTGAATTCAGGTTGAGTTAATTGGCCTCGCGTCATGATCAGACTGTTAACCTTCATTTCGTGTTTCACAAAGCGTGTGGCAGTCACCAGGTGTTCTCCTTCCGCGATAGCAGGGCTTTCTGGGCTCTAGAATTAAACACGGAAAACACTGACCTGACAACAGGTGTTGGGTCTTACGTTTGATAGCTTTCGCATGTTCAAAAAGTATTCCAATCAGGTAATTTATATTTCTATAAAACGAGGAAATCGATGTCAAAAGTTTTGAAAAAATAAACTCACAGGGAAACCAAAACAAGAGCATTTGGTCAAAATGTTCCAACGTCACTTAGCGAAGTTATTCGATGCGAGACACATGTTAATCTCCTAGCGAATTATATCATCATCAGTGCAATAGTGGGAAAACGTGAAAGGGAGCCAAGAGGGGAGGTAAAGACACGGTTGTTTTTTTTCCTAGGGCTTTTATCCAGCCGACAGCCGGTTGCACTTTACGTCCCGAAGGGACGCATATTCGACCATACACTAGACAAATACTTGCGGGCTCCTCTGATCTGGGGTCAGCAGAACGCGAGGCCCTCCGCGACAACACATACATACAAAGTCAAGGGACAAACAGCCATGCCCAAGGCGGGACTCGAACCCGCGACCCTTCGGACCGAAGCGCTGAGTCGGTACACGCTGTTAGCCACCTCGGCCATCCAGGTCGGCGGTAAAGACACCTTCTGACCCAAATTTCCACCTGCGGCCGACGCGTCATCCTCCCGCCTTGCAAAACCAGAGTGCGCGCCCTGGGACGAAGCTCTGAAGACGACCAGGGACGGGCCTTTTCGCCGGAGGCTTACGTAAAGCGCGCGAGCCACGCACCGCGACCGCGCGGCTGCATGTGGAGCACAGGCGTTGCGCAACGCCCATTCGCCCACGCGCAGCCAGCGCCAGCGCCACCAAGACGCGGTCCTACACCAAAAGACCTGCCGGCTGTGTGGCTCTGGCTCAGCAATCCAACTGATGTCACTGCAGTGCCTCTGGCCAGGAGGTGCTCGGTTCGACTCCCGACTTATCGAGACAGCCGGATCGAATTCAGTCGCTCTGGAGGAGAATACTAGAGAGGTTTTGCATGACGGGAAATCCATTGTCGTAGTACGTAAACATTATCGTCAATAGGAATTAACGTATCTTCAGAAAAAATAGTTTTTGAATGTCGTACAATCGAAAACATACGTTAAAACTAGGAACTAATTAGAACTGAACAACTCTAACAGCATCGAAAGGCTTTTATTGAACATCTGTGTTTCTCTGAGTTCATTTTTGCTTTTGTAAGCATTACAAGCAGTGCCGGATTACCGCATAAGCAGACTAAGCAATTGCTTAGGGCCCCTTCAAAAGACGATATTTATTGATGTTTGTTAACATTGAAAAAATAGCAATATTATATAACTAATAAGTTTGAAAATATTTCTAAATACATATATGGTTGCTTAAATACACTTTTATTATTAATATTTATGAGTTCAAAAATATCAATTTTTCAATCTTTTAAATTTTGGGGGATTAAATGTTTCTATCCAAAAATAAGATTATTCAAAGCAACCGGCCTTTTGTTTAAGTTCCAATTCATTATTGGCTTACCCCCTCTTTGCTATCGGTATTCTCCGACTTTAATGTATAAACGTTACGAAATAACATAAATTGTGATATTTATTTAGTCAAAAACAGTCAAAAACTGTATGTGACATATGGGGCAGAAAATCATCTGCTCACGCTTCTTGAGTTTCAGAATCTCTTCCCAACAATTTAACTATTAATAGTTGAAAGATGAAAAAATAATAGAAATAATAATAATAATAATAATATTAATAATAATAATAATAATTACTATTATTATTATTATTATATAATTATGTCTCTGGATGTTGTCCCAGGATTGAAGTGACCTTACGGGCTTTTGCCATGTGAAGGCCCTTTCCGATTTTGATTTTGGAGTAGGATATATGTATTAGGCGTGAGTCACACTGCTATCCAGAAACTTCCTAACTATTTTGCATTTTGCATTATTATTATTATCATTATCATTATCATTATCATTATCATTATTATTATTATTATTATTATTATTATTATTATTATAAATTTAAAAAAACGAGAGAATAACATTTCAAAAACTAGATATTTTCGTTTCCGAGTTATAGAAAACTTATTTGCAACGGTAAACGAACTGCAGATTTGATTTTTCTGTATTGCTAACTAAATAGAAACTCTCCCTAAGCTCTACTACCACTACAAGCAAATGGAAAGCTCAACAAAACGTGCGCATAGTAAAGCTACATTTACGTCCAGAAGCAAGCAGCATTTGCTCAATGGATCAGGGAAACTGTACAAAAACCCGATCGAGATGGGGTCATTGACCAGGAAGCTGAAGTACATTAGTTGTTACAGGCATATGAAGTCTTTTTGAAAAATTATACAATACAAATGAAAACTAATTCATTATACTTTATCATTTTTTTAAGTAAACATTATTTTTCTTTTAGACGATATAAAAATCAAAATTGAAGGTGTTGTAGTACCCGTCTCTGTCTAAGTTTTCTATGTAGTGCGAGTAGATAAGAAAGGACCGTTTTGTCAGCTAGTGCTGGCAACATAACTGAAGGTTCTGTGGTTCTTTTGTCCGTGAGCCCATTAGACTTTCCTTCCTGCATTCGTTCGTTTGCAGGTGTCTAACTTGTAAATGGCTTCGACGCTTCCTTTTGCGATGTCCTCGTCCGACGAAAATATAGTGTGTTACGAGAAATAATTGAAATTAGGAAGTGCAGTGCTATGTGCTCTTCTGTAAAAAATATTTTTATAAACATTACATTGAATTTACTTTTTGTATGATAAATATTATGTTTATGTGAAAACCGAGTCTTGAATGTGAGATCGTACTGGATTGTTGGAACTATCGCTAACTAAACTAAATTTGATCTATTTTAGGCTTCACGCCTTTCAAATTATGGCAAAGATAATCATATCTCTGAATTAAAAAATCTTCTAAAATAACTATTTTTACAGGATTTAACAATTTTTCATAATTATTTACAATTTTTCATAATATTAAGTGTGTCATACATGTCGAAAACTATATTCGAAGAGTTTATTGAACTAATAAGTAAGCAAGTCCACTCTACGATTTTGGATGAAATAAGAGTTTCTGGATATTTTACTTTATCCGTCGATTCAACACCTGATCTATTTCACGTTGATCAACTGTGCGTCATAATAAGATATATACATCGCTGTCAGATGAATTGACTGTAGAATTTTTTTAACATTTTTGGAACTGGAAAATCATGTTGGAAAACACAACACTACTCAGGTTTTGAATTATTTATGTGCAGAGAACAATCGTATGATAATGCGGCAAATATGTCCGGTGGTTATAAAGGAATGTAAATAGTTATTTTAAAAAACCATAAGTGATATATATCCCATATGTAGCACATTCATTGAATCTTGTTGGTCGTAGCGCAATCGATTGTTGTTCGGAAGCCGTCAATTTTTTTTTCATCAGTGCAAACACGGTACACGTTTTTTTCTGCTTCAAGGCACAGATGGAGTGTGCTTAAAATGTTTGAGAATGAAAATCTTTTAAAGAAACTTTCGGATACGCGTTGGGAAGCAATATTTGATTCATATTCTAAAACATTAACGTCTTAGATTTTATCTCCGACGATAATCAGAAAGGAGATACTAAGCGAGAGGCAACAAATTTTGGTACACAAATGCAAGAATTTGAGTTGGTTATTATGCTAACAATGTGGAATGACATTTTACATCACTTTCATCGCATATTTCAAACTCTTCAAAGTGCAGAAATTAGTTGTAAATTTTGCAGTGATCTCTACGAATCGTTGACAAATTACTCGCAAGATCTCCGCGTACTTTTTAACAAATTTGAAAACGCGTCGAAATTAGTTTTGCCTGATGTTGATTGTGAAGAAAACTCTACTCGAAGACATACTCGGAGAAAACATGTTAATGGTCAAGCGGAAGGCATAGTTTTAAGTGTAAGAGACAAATTTCGGGTTTCAACTTTTTATGTGATCGTGGACATTCTGCAAGCTCAGATGAAAAGAGAGTTTTTATAACCCTGACCTCTGTCAGGGTTATAAAAGTCTGTCAAACAAGTTTTCTTTCTTGTTAAACATGGGACCCGTCAATCGATGAGTTGTCATCTAACGTTGAAACGCTTGTCGCATCGTTTCCTGAGGATCTAGATTTGAATCTTGCCGGAGAATCGAAGCAATTTCATCATTACATACTTTTGAAAATGAATGAAGATAAAAGTATTCATGTTAATTATACTGAGTTCTATAAAAACGTTATCTTGCGGATTCGGTGGTATAACGGTCAGCGTACCGGACTGTTGTACCGACTTTGCGGGTTCAAACCCGATCGAAGCCGTGGGTTTTTAAGGGTGAAAAAGCCTTCGTACGCCTTCCTTTGGAGAGGAAGTAAAGTTGTCTGTCCTATGTAGTAGATTTACTGCATGTAAAAGATCCTCAAGCCTAAAAGAAGCCTCTGAGCAAAATTGAGATCCGCCTGATTCAACGCCCAAGATAATACCTCCTTTCTCCGCTAGATGGTGAAAGGAGCGTAGCTAAATTTACGTGGTCAGACGGAAGAGCGAGCCTCATTGCCGAGTCTCGTCGCGTAAAATAAAGCATTAACTAACGTAAAGTAAAGCATTAACTAAAAATGATAAACTTCAGACAAACTCCGAACTTAGAAATCTGCCTTCGAAGGTTTTTAACATTGACGATAACAAACTTCTGGAGAGCGATCTTTTTCACAGTTAGAGCTCCCACAGACCGGCGCGCAGATCCGCAACGTACGCGGATTGGCCGCAGCAGACGTTTCGCTTCACGTGTTGCCTTATGAGCACATTCAGACCTGCGCGGCAGACGAGCGTCGCAGTAATGGATTGGCAGCGTTTAATCAGCGGCGAAATCAGTAAGTCAGACGCGTTTCTTCCACTGCAGCTCCATTACCACCCGCGTTTGGGAGTCTTCCCTCCCCTCTGGGTCGAGCGACTTTGCCAACCGCCACTAATCGCTGACTCATAATTGACGATCCAGTGTGAACGGTCCCGCGAATTCCGCGGACACGTCTAGCTCGGAACTTTCCGCGCCGCACCCGCTGCTGATCTACCGCGCCGATCTGTGGAAGCCTGGAAAAAGGATAAAAAAAACTGTGAGGACGACAGTGCGACATGATAGATTGAGTTCATTGGCTTTACTATAAATTGAATCTGATGATATGCGTTGCTTAAATTTTTTTACGATCATCCAAGTCAACTATCATTTCCTTTAAATGAAAAAAGGAAAAAAATACCAATAGAATGATATAAATTATATTCGAAGAGACAAATGACGGCAGCGCCGCGCACGAACATTTTTTTAAAATTAAATTAATGCGCGGAAGAAAGGGAAACGTGACACAAACATTTGATAGAGCACAATTTTTTAAATCGTTTGAAATAACAATCATCAAAATCGGACCAGGGGTTCGATTAATTTCGAGTATTTTAGAAATCGTGCATTTCGGCGGAATGAAAAAGAATATGTAAGCGCCATTGTTGCCGTGAAGAAAGTAATTACAAATAGTATTTTTCGTCAATATTAAGAGAACGCCTGAACGAAACGGGTTAGAATTTGGCAGAAGAAATGAGCAAAGATTGTCAAAATTTTTGAAAGTAGCCAAGATTTTGGAGAACACCTTGGAGGCGAGATAAAAATTAAGTGCTATATTTTCATTTAGAAAAATATGCGAAACAACAGACATTTTGCTGTGACGTCATGAGAAGATAGCAAGCGGTGATTTGCAATATTTAATTAAATAAGACATTGAGAGGCGAGTCAGACGCTACGGTAATTATTGTAGGAATTTTGGACACGATGTAGAAGCAACCACAGGTCAGGAAAACGCTGATAAGTGAGAAGAATAAGTATTTTTCGTTATACTGTTCGGCGCAATAAGCGGGTGATCCGCTTTTGTTCCCCGCGAAACCATATAAGCTGGAGAACAACAATGCCAGTCAGTTAGATGAGAGATGAAGTTTTGCTTGGAGCGTGAACGCGAGATCCGTGTTAGAGGTTGCAAGAATTTTTTAATTATTGTTACGAGTTTATAACTTAAAAACATTTTATTTCTTTGACGTGGCGCGAACTGTGTAAAAAAACGGGCACGTAAATTGATGAGAGTTTTGTTATTATCGCGATGTAAACAATATGCGTCGGACATTTTGCGTGTTGTGTTTAATAGCACGAATGCCAACGCTATTCTGGCTTGACATTAAAAGGGGGAATGCAAGTAAAGTTTTCTACGAAAATAACATGGTGTATCGGCGCGTAGTGATTTTGAACACTCGGGGAGTTGTAACGTGGGATAAGCCGAAAGAGTCATAAACTTGCGTGTGCTATGGCGAATTCTGCGGGTGATGAAGAAAGTTTCGCGCGATAGTGATATCCATGGAGATGACGGTGGCCAGAGCAGACTTGCGCCACACACCGCGGTGCCGGACCAAGAAACAGGGACGCGCAATGACTCATTTGTCATCGGTTACTACGAAGACGCATTCATGTAGAACACCAAGTAATGTTAAACTTTATAGATTAAGAGTCGATGAGGCAATAGTTCAGAATGCCCACTCGGTATGAATGAAATTTTTGTACGTTTATCAGGGTGAATGGTTTTTCTTTTAATTTTTGTGTCAATTGAATTTTTTTGTTGTCATTGACGGGTGTTTTGTTTTTTTGTTTACGTGCTTATTGGCATTGTTCAATGAAAGGAAAAAATCAATTGGCAACAAAACAAAAGAGAAACGGATAGAATAAAGCACGATGAACATAGTTGTGTTTATCAGTAAAACCTCTGAATGACGTGTTGTGATTTCTGGTAATTAGATGCTGACCCACGCGCGCGTTGCACGAGTATCACGTTTCGTCCCTGTACAGGGACCATCACAAGTTCACGCCCGCATAAATTTTGAGAATTATGAAAGGTTAGCTAGTAAACGGGCATATTAAAGTATATAATAGAGGGAGTAGCCGAGTTTATTACAATACTTAGGCAAGTGTAAACCAAAAGTATTACTAATGAATGTGTTTGATTCATTGATTAATAAATGAAAAGCATAAATATCATATTCATTTTTTCGTTAAGTTATATTGTAATTTGTCATAAGTTCATAAACAAAACTATAAAAATTCTATTTGAATATATTTTAAATTAAAATTTGGAGTTTATTGTACACATTTGAATAAAAATAATTGATCAGTGGGGCCCCAAAATATCTACTGGTTTGACCCCCCGCAGACTGGTAATCCGGCCCTGATTACAAGATAGTAAAACGTATGATAGACCCCTATATGAAATTAAAGGAGCCTCAAAATATACATAACCTCCAAATCCTTAACAATTACGTTAGTTTATTTGTGACATATTTGAATTTACTTAAAAACATTAGTCATTAAGTTCCTGCCTTATTATATTGGTAATATGAATATTATATTTTTCATTTCTTCCATGCTTATTGTGTGTTAGTGTTGAATTCATGTTTAGAGGTGTCGGTGAAAACTACGTAAAGTGTAAGTTACGAACTCATTTGTCGTAGACGACTAACCAGGGAGTATATCGGGACCCGTTAATCGAAACCCGTCATTTGATGCCGGCGCATGCGCATTTCAGTTCTCCACAGGATTGTCGTGTTACGTCTTTCAAATCAACGACTTGCAAACACTCTGCCCGCTGCTCAGATCGGTTTTCTGTGGTTTCTCAGATCATCACCAGGCAACTGCCGGAGCAGTACCCTAACAAACAGGTAACGCGCCGCGCGCGATCTTTCCTTCCTCTTCCTTGTCATATACTTACACTTACATCAACTACACTACTACATATGCCAGATCAGTCGGGAGCTCATGTTTCGCTAGGGCTGGGGCGAAGCTCCCCTGATAAGAAATGCCTGGTTGGGGAAAATCCAGCCAACCGACGGGTAGGTTGGCGCCGGATTTCGTCATCCAGTGGGGGAAGATGACAGCCGCATTCCAAGGTAAAAACATGCATTACACTTACGGGACTAATGAACTTGGCAGTTCGCGCGCTCAGAACCGTTCTAGAAACTTAAAGTAAATAAAAACAAAAAATAATATTTTATCAATTTTTTACAATCTGAAAATCTGAAATCTCTTCAATCTGAAAAGATGTTGTGAAAGTTAGGCTTTTCAGCTAAATACAAAAGTTCCTCCCTCTTAAACAGTGAAAAACAGCAATGTCTTATTGTTAATAACTACTTTGTTTAATCACAATTTCAATTTCTATAAACTAACTTCATTGTTTCTTATTTTCTAAAATATATTACATTCTTCAAACAATTTATATTTTTCTTTCGGGACGCACGCTACTCGTAATTAGAGAACGTAAAGTTACGATCATGTAAATGACAACCCTCATAATTGTTATGAAAGGTTTATTAATTTTAGATCACATCTCCAAAGATTTTAGCGTAAGATCGCCTTTATGTTTCCTTAAAAAATGCTTAAGAATTCATTTATATTACCATTTGAATTCAAACTGTGTTGCTATAAAATAATCCACAAGGAATTCACAAGGAGAGGGATGGCGCTGATCTTCCTCCCGTACTGATATCCCATGCTAGAAAAGTATTAATTTGCCCCGCCAGGGACACAATACAAATCTAGAAGTCTAATTTACGATTTCCGTAGGTTGAAATGTTCCACTTGATTAATCCAAGTTTGTCCCATCTCCCCATGAATTTTTACAGAACGACTTCCACAGCATTGTTGATTAGAAAATCCTACGGTTCTAATCAACACGATGGCAAAATTTCAGTGCTAGCTACATTGCTTTCGTCGACGATCAGATTCAACCTCTGCCTGGAGCGGACGGCTGCCCTGATCGGTAATTTTCCGTGGTTTCTCCAATCGATACTAAGTGAATGCCGGTGGAGTACCCTAACAAATAGGCCACCGACCGCACGTGATCTTTCTTCCCACATTTTTCCCCTTCTCTCCCCTTACACACATTTATGCATGCTACCACATGTCTACCACACACATCTAAAGACAAGTTGAGAGCTTCGGGCAGGCAGGCCAAACCGCGCCCGCACGAGCTATTTGCCCGCCTGGGGAGCCCGGCGCTTGTACTTGCACGGACAACTTCCCCTAACTTCGGTCTCATTTCCCCCCCAAATCCAGGAAGTGGTGTACGTGCACAAGAAAAGTGAATGAGTGACATCGTACGAAAATATGTTTCCCAGTTTTTTCTGTAAATAAATAATTGAATTATGGTTATATTCATCACTAATTATTACTAATTTATGTTTTTTTTTTTTACTAAATTCTTCCTTATATAAACATCTTTGCTAAGTGACAAAAATATGTTTGAATGGAAAATTCTTTCCTTGTTTTCGTTTTATGTTATTAAATCAGTCTTACTGTATTTAGCAATATTGTGAAATAAATTAACAAGTCTCTAAAAATTAACAATTCTCGCTTATGGACAGACAGCGCTTTTAACAGACAATATTTGTCTATTCAACCTTCTAACCTAAACGTAGGAAGTTCATGCTTTTAAATCACTCTTAAGTAAACAGGATTACAAAATCAAGATTCTTTTGATTTAATTTTTTTAAATATACTCTCGATTGAGAATTGAAATTGCACTGCTGTATTATTTCATTTTAATGGATCATTTTTACGCCTTATAGAGAAAATGGGAATTAATATAGCTTAATTTGTGGCAGTAATATTCAAGTAATTTCTCTCAAAGACTGGCATGGGCCAGGTATCAAGTAACGTACCGCCACTCCAAATCTGTGTATACAACCTTTACTTTTAAAACTCGCGCCAATTTTTCAGGACGCAGTGCCCGCGAGCTGTTAGATGCTTGTTACCTTGCCCGCGACCTTGACATGCCTGGGTCAGAGCGTGTCCCGGTTGGGGCAGTGCCCCGCTGGAACAGTACCTGGAAGCGGAAACACTAGCAAGCCCACGTGTACGTGTATGTCGGCGCTGGATCTCTCCTCTCTGCAGAGAAGGGGCACCGCCACCTCCGGGGATATAACATGCCCTACACTTTCGGGAGACATTATCTCATTCACTCACTAATTCATTCACTCATTCGCTCACTCATCCTCTCACACTCATCCATTCACACATTCACTCATCGATTGATTGATTTGATTGATTTTTTCGTGTTTCCGGGCGCGTCAACTACTTCGGTCATTAGTCCCGTTAGTGTAGTGCATGTTTCCCCCCGGGAGATGGCGGATTCCCTCGCTGGATGGCGAGATCCGGCGCCGACCTACCGTCGGCTAGTGGGGTTTTCCCCTAACCAGGACTCTCCCACCAGCGGGGCAACGCCCCAGCCGGGACAAGCTCTAAGCTCCCGACCGGTCTCCCGGAATATGTGGTAGTGTAGTGCATGTTAGTGTGTGTGTGTGTGTGTGTGTGTGTGTGTGTGTGTGTGTGTGTGTGTGTGTGTGTGCAATGGGAGAGGATAGGACAAGGAATGGGAAGGTCAGATCGCGCGCGGTCCGTGGCCCGTTTGGTAAGGTACTGCTCCGGCATTCGCCTGGTGTATTCACTCATCCATCACACACTCATCATTCACTCTCGAAGTTTGCATGTCCTCATACGTTATAGCCCTCTTCAGACCATTGTGCGAAGTCCACCAAGAAGAGCGCCTGGACGCCTGGGCGAACGGGAGAGGCGGGCAGGCGTAGTCTGCTTTCCCCGCGAGGCGTCGCATCGTTCCGCGAGGCCAGCCCCTCCGCCCCCCTTTGCGCCGAAGCCGTCACGCCCACACCCGCAATTTTGTACGCTACTTTCGCCCTCCACGCCGCGCCTCATCACGGCCGATGGCCTCTTCTCGAGGCCCAACGCGTTACGTCACTGGGCGGCCGAGAAAAGCTGATCATTGAAGCATTCAGCGATTGGACTTCAGGAAGGCTCACATGGAGACGCGATCAGGACTGTAAATTATGAGTGAACTAAGAGCATTCAATGTGTGAGGGGATGTGCCAGCTTGTTTTTGTTTACTGGTTTCAGCACCAGGGATGTAGTTCTTAAATGTAACGACTTTTCACTTCAGTGTAAATGAAATTCGTAAATCGTAACGGTTTACTTCCTCGCCACCGCATACGCAGTAGAGAGAAAGTCATGTAATGCTGAGAGTCTAGACGAGGAAAAAACTCTTATTGCCGGAACCTGGTAACGAAAAAGTGGATAAATCCTCTTGCTAAATTTAGAAAAAAATTCTCTAACACGTGGTGTAGCCAGAATCCAAGTTTTCCAGAGTCCGTGATGCCGAAAAAGCGATTGATGGAAAAACGGCTGCCCATCCATCTGTCCGTCCGTCTGTGTGACCAACGCTAGCGGCTAAACGTTCAGCCGATTTTCTCCAAAAGTGATATTTCCCAATCGATCATACTGATGTCGTGGCCCCTTGAACGTGAAGCCGATATTTTAATTTTTTGATGGGTACTTTTCATGAAGCTCCTTGGACATTTTCAAATTTTTTAAAAAATGGCGCCAACTTTTTTTATTAAATTTTATTTTTGGATAGTGTAATAGGCGTTTAAGATATTGCATTTTATGTAGGTCTCATGTTCGTTAAAAGCACGGATTTTTTGAAAATTGCAAAATTTAAAAAAAAATTTGGCGTTTTCCTACACCAAAAATATTGAAGATAGAAAAATTTTCCTCAATGAAATCTGTTCCTTAACTATAGATTTTGAAAAAACTTCTTGTACAATTTTTCGAAAATTTCAGTACTTACCGAGTAACTTTGCCTGAATTATAGACAATATTTAATTTTGTTTAAACACTTCTTTCTCAAATATGGCACCAAATATTTTTATTAAATTTTGATTTCGGATAGCATATTGGTCGCTTAAGAGAATTTGTGTCTTTGTACAACTAAAATTTTGAAGATAAACATTTTTCTCTTAAAGAAATCTGTTCTTTAAAACAGATCTTTAAATAAGGTCGGGTTCCAATTTTAGAAAAGATCAGGATTTTTTGCGAAATTTTGTGTCAAACATAGGCTTTTTTATTATCTGTGAACAATTTTTTCTTTAAAACGGGACAAAATGCTTTGATTAAATTTTCGCCTTACATTGCGAAAGGAACGCTTAAGAGAATGGTGCCGGTCTCATGATCGTTCAAAATACTGATTTTTGAAAATTGCAAAAATTGAAATTTGTTTCGCCATCTTCCTACAACTATAATTTGTAAAGATACATTTTTTTCGTAATGAAATATGTTCATGAAAAACATCTTCAAATAAGGTCATGTTCAAATTTTCGAAAATATTTGTATTTTTTGTGCTTCTTCAACGTAGTTTGAAATGTGCTTGGAAGCATTTGGAAATTTTGAGAATCCCGTCTCATTATTTAACTTCATAGAGAGTTTTTGCCGTATACCGTATTTTTGCCGTTTTAAACCGTATACCTATATTAAGTTGCAATGTAAATGCAAACAACCGTTGCAAGGAAGTACGTGCTTTGTCATTTGCGTGAAGTGTAATATCGAAGTTATTAATATTGAATATTTTTTTGTTTATTTTTGTCATTCAGGGTCCAATATCAAAGAAAAATTGAAAAAATGTAGTATCATAACTTTGTACGAACGTTTATAACAATAATTTTTCATATTACCATCTTACGCGTCATTGCCATACTATGCAGCGATGGATATTTGAGATGTGTTTCCGAGAAGTTAATTTTTGGCGACATGAATGGGAGATAACATAAGGCGGCTTTGTTTACTTAACGTTACTGTTACAATGACTTTTCGTTCAATGAAATAGTATTCAACTTTATTAAAGTCCATGGTGTAAATATATATACAGATATGCGTAAGGTAATTATATTGTAGTTTCTAATGCATTCATAACGGAGTATACGGATTGGGTTTAATTTATATTTGGGACGTTCACAAATACTTGTGAATTTATTCTTGTTTGTATTTATTTAAAAGTCATCATTTAAAGGAAAATGAAACATTTAAGAATGAACTTAGAATATCTTGAAGTCATGGCGAAAAATAATTTTCTAGTGTACAAGTTCATTCCAGTGTGTTTACGAACGTGAAACAAAACACGTAACGGAATTTTTTTTTTTTTGTTTATTAAAGTCGCATCAACAACTGAGGTCATTAGCGACTACTTTAAATACAACTTTACAATATTAATATAGCAATTTAACAGAATATTACACTAGATATATACAAATTTGTGGAGACAGACATTATATGTATTTTCAATGTTACATTGTTAGTTACCAGTATCTATGCTAGTACAATTAGATTTCTTTAAGAAAATAGCTGTCTTTACAGAATTGTATTATTTTATTTTGGAATTCGTTGGATGATAGGATTAATTCGGAGTTTGGCTCATCTTCTAGGTATCTCTGTCTGCTGTGCTGAAACATAGGGCATTGAGTTAAGATATGTTGAAAGTTAAGAGAGGTATCACAGTGCTGGCAGGTAGGTGGGGGATTTCCAGTTAGTAAGTGTTGATGACTGAACTTGCAATGACCAGTTCTTATTCTTGTTATTGTTACTTGCTCTTGTCTTGAGAATTTTTTGGAAGTTTTCAGGGAATAAAAATGTTTAACTAGTTTGTGTAGAGGGCTGGATTTCATGGTTTTCCAGAGGTTGCTCCACTTTTCATCCATTACTTTCTTGATATGTGTCCATAAATCCTTGTATGTGTGTGATATTGTTAAAATACTTTCAGTTTCAGGTCTTACATTTTCCTCTTCAAGGCTCATTGTGTTGTGTTCAGGCATTGTTTTGTAATCTGGTATCCAGGCAATTATGAGAGTCTTTTTGGATTGAATAATGTCTTGATATATTTCATGAATACTGTTTATCATTGGTATACCTGGGTAGTTATTGTGAATATTATTTATTGCTTCAAGGGAAGTAGAGAAAATGACAAACTTGTCATGTCTGAGGTTTTGTGACATTTTGAAGGCTGTCATTATAGAGCATATTTCAGCTGTAGTAGTACTAGCGTAGGAGTGCAGTCTGTTTATAACTTTAACATCTTTGGTAAATGTAGCTGCATATTTTCCATCACTATTATTGATAAGTTTAGTATATATTTTAAAGGAATCTTTGTATTTATCTTCTATTTCTTGAAATTGTATTTCTTTATCTTTTTTAACCATTTTGTTTATTTGGATAGTGTCCAGTGTTATATCTGCTACTATATCAGGAATTGTCCATGGTGGTATTCTGTTATTTCTTTTTTCCATTAATATCTTTTCTTGAAAGTTTAGCTGTCTTAGTAGGTTTTTCACTTTGCTATATACTGGTGAAAAGCATTTTTGTTGTTTGTAGTAATTTTGAAGTTTTGGGTATATATCGTGGTAGATTATAGGATTATTTGACTCAGCTGTTTTGATGGCATATTTGAGAGTAAGCATTTGTCTACGATGAGCTAGAGTTGGTTCTTTGGCTTCTATTAGAATGCTGCCAATGGGGCTAGTATGAAAACAGCCAGTGCTTATTCGTAGAGCTTTATTGTGTATAACATCAAGTTTTTTTAGGTCTTTTTTGCTAGCTGAATCATATAATATGGATCCATAGTCGATCTTGGATCGTACTATTGCCTTGTAGGTCATTAGCTGGAGATGTTTATCTGCTCCCCAGTTATTATGGGAAATGCACTTGAGTATGTTTAGTCTTTTCTTACATTCTTCAGATATAATTTGTATATGTCTTTTCCAGCTCATTTTTGAGTCAAAATGCATGCCTAAAATTTTAATAGTTTGATCAAACTTTAATTCATGTAGGTCCATTTTTAATATGGGCAGATTCACAATATTTTGTCTGGAGAAAATTATACATTGGGTTTTGGAAGCTGAAAATTTAAAACCTGATTTGAGAGACCATCCATGGAGATTGTTTAAGGCAGATTGTATAATCTCTTGACTGGTTGTAATAGATGTTCCTCTGCAAAGAATGGTAATGTCATCTGCATACTTCCTTGTGATTACCGGATGGTTGATTTCGGAGCCTGCATCATTAATGGCCAATAGGAATAGGGTAACACTAAGTACTGCACCTTGTGGTAGTCCATTCTCCAGATGTTGTACTGATGATAAGCTACCATTAACTCTCACATTAAAAGTTCTTTCTTTGGTGAAATTCTTGATGAATTGAAATATGTTGCCTTTAAGTCCATATTCTTGTAATATTGTCATGATTCTATGGGTCCACACCATGTCGTAAGCTTTTTCAATGTCTAGGCTCACTGCTAAAACATGCTGTTTGTTAGCAAGGGCTTCTTGAATGTAAGTATCAATACTTACTAAGTGAGAAGTAGTTGAGTGTCCTGCTCTGAAACCAAATTGATTGTTGGATATGATGTTTTTAAAGTCTAGAAACCATCTGAGTCTTATGTTAATTATTTTTTCCAGAATTTTGCACATATTGCATGTTAGAGAAATGGGTCTGTAATTTTCATTTTTTGTGGGGTCTTTTCCAGGCTTTGGTATAGGTATAACAATAGCTGATTTCCATAGCTTGGGAAATACATTTTTATCCCATATTATGTTGTATATTTTAAGTAATGTTTCTTTTCCTTCCAGGGGTAGATTCTTCAAAAGAATGTATGGAATGTTGTCTGGTCCAGGTGAGGAGTTTCTAGTCCTGTTGATAGCAGAATTAAGTTCTTTAATTCCAATAGGATCATTAAGATGGTGATAAGTAGCCAAGTCTTCATTATTTGTGAGTTCTGTAAGGTTCTCTTGTTCTTTTTTGTGTTGTAAGAAGGCTTCTGTATAGTTTTTTGAGCTTGAATTTTTGGCAAAGCTGCATGCAATTGAATTTGCTATTTCTTTAGGGTCTGTAATGATTTGGTTATTTGACAGTAAAAAATGTATTTGTTTACCTTTTTTGTTCCTTCGATAGCTTTTATTTTTGCCCATGATTCACTAATATTATTATGTATTGACAGACTTGAGACATAGTTGTACCAGGAGTTTGCTTTACTTTCTTTTATGGTTCTTCTTGTTACAGCTCTCATCTTTTTGTATTGTATTTTATTTTCTTCAGTATTATGTTTTTTGTATTTGTTGAAGGCATGTTTGGAATTTTTGAGTGCCAATTTACATTTGTCATTCCACCAATGGACTAGTTTGGTTCTCTTTGATGATTTTATAATTTCAGTTGATCCATTTGCAGCTTTGGTTATGACATCGTTAAATGAATTGATGATAGTGTCGATGTTCTCTGTTTCTAGAAGAACATTGGTATTAGGTAGGTACTTTTTGATCAGATCATTATAGATATTCCAGTTAGCTTTGTTATAATTCCGTCTTGGGATTGCTTGGTCATTTTTATACATGTTGGGAGTGTTGTTAATATTTATAAAAATTGGGAAATGGTCACTATCATAGGGGTAATCTAGGACATTCCATGAACATTTATAGGCATATTGGGTGGAGGAAATGGAAATATCTATGGCACTGTTATTGTTGGTACTGGTATTGATGTGAGTAGGTTCTCCAGTATTAAGAACAATTGTATCTAGTTTGTCAAATATTTCTTCAAGCATGACACCTCTGTAGTCAGTTTTATTGGATCCCCAAATTGGATTATGACTGTTGAAATCCCCCATAATGAGAAAAGGTTTTTGCATCTTGTTAATAATATCAGTTACTTCTTGTTCATCAAACTTGTAGCTATTTGGTAGGTAGATATTACATATATTGATTTGAACAGGTGACAAGATCCTTATAGCATTGACTTCAATGTTTGATTGAATATTCAATTCTTGATATTGAATATGGTCTTTGATGAATATAGCTACACCACCACTGGCATGATTGGAGTTGATTCTATTTTTGAAGGAGCAATTATACCCTTTGATATTGCCATGCTTGGAGTCTTTGAAGTTGGTCTCTTGGATACAGAGGATGTCAGGGTGTGTTAGGTTACATAGGTACTGTATACTTTCTAGTCTGGGGTAAAAGCCATTTACATTCCACTGAAGAATTTTCATTGACTGGTGTTGATTTCTATACTGGAGTCTGTTTCAGTGCTTGATTCATCTGCGGTATGAAGTACTGAGTTGATTTTCCTGATAATCCTGGTGAATCTGCCTTTTATGGTTTTATTGGTGAGATGTGGATATAAACTATGCATCATTCTGGTGATGGATGATATGTCTTGTGAGTAGTCAGTAGCGATGAGTATAGGATCATTAGTACTGAAAGAGTTCTCTAAAAAGGATTTAAACTGAATGTAAGTAAGGGGGTAGTTGTTTTGAGAGTCTTCAATAATGTGTTTGATAGGGGTTATCAACTCTTCCATATTTTTCTCTTTCTTCTTTTTTTTTTCTTTTTTGGTTGTTTTGAGAGTTTTTCAATATTATTTGTTTCAGTTGTGTTGCTTACAGACTTGGAAGGTGAGGAGGAGTCAGTCTGGAGGCATCTTTTATTGGTACTGAGGGAGACTATGTTGTTATTATTTGAGATTTCTTCATTGTTTTTGGCTTCATTAGTAGAAGATACAGATTTAGAAGGTGGTGGAGAATCAGTTGTGGGCATTTTTTTCATGGACTCATGGTGAAATTGCATATCTGCTACTTCAGTGTCTTTTCCATTGGTTGCTGGATCTGGCACGTCACAGGGTTTTTCACTAATGTGTTCAGATTCCATGGGAACATTACTTAAATTGGTAGTTTTATGGTGATTAGAAGTGTTGGGTGAAGGGCATTGTCCAGCTAAGTGCCCAGTTTGGTGACAATTAAAGCATGCCATTTCATCAGTTGTGAAAAATATCCTATATGTTGAGCCTTCATAATATACAGTAGTGGATTCAGTTAGTAGACCTACATCTTCAGGAGAAACATATACTTGTCTCCGAAAACTCATAATATGGGAGAACCCCTGTCCAGGAATACCAGCTTTAACAAATGAAATTTTGGATGCCAATTTGATGTTATTTGTGGTGAGTACATTCTCTATTACTGAGTGAGGGATGATGGGGCAGACGTTTGAAATAATGATTCTTTTGGCTTTTGTTAGAAGTGGTCTCAGCTTCAGTTCATGGTTTTTTATTTTAATGACTTTATGGTTGTTTGTAAGGGTGTCAGCTATTGTTTGAGAGCTTAGAAAAATACATACTCTGTTGTTTGCAATTTTTGAAATAAATCTTATTTCATTAGGGTCAATAATGTTGGAGAGACTGTTTATGTAATCTTTAATGGTAAGACCTTCTAATGAGTCAATGATTATAGCCTGGTCCTTGGTGGGAAACACTTCAGTTGACATAGCATTTGCGTAGGTTTTCAGCTTTGGTTGAGTAGATACCTTAGGTGATGGTGTTGAGGTTATGGGAGCCCCGATGCCCGTGGGCTCCATCCTTGAGCAGGGTAGCCGCTGCAACGGCTGACCGTATAGTTGATTTCAGACACTCACAACTCGTGGAACTAGAGTATTACCACTAATTAAATGTCACAACGTTCACTGTCTGAATGACAATATGAAAACAACGTTTCACTGGCCGCGATCGGAGCACGATGTGTCTCGGTCGGCTGCCACAACGGAACTCCGTAACGGAATTCTTAATACCCTTGCGGGTCTTTTGATTCTTTATGCTCACGCGGGCCTATTGAATACTTTATGTCTACTTCATACAACACAACAAATACATTTTTAAGAATTCGATTTATTAAAATTTAGATACAAATAAATACTATAAATAAATTGCATAATGCTTAAATATAGAAAATAACTCGTTATAAACCTTATTTTGCTTAATTGATATGCGGAATTATATAATTACATAACCGTTACTAAAGGTCGAGAAAGTATATGTTTTTAGTAGCACTAGTTTATTTACACCATTCACCATTTTCGTCATCGTCTGGCCCGCCTCTTTCTTTTCAACCTTCTTTTTCTCCTTAAGCCTTTTATTCCATATACTCTCGCTCCACATATTCTAGCTCTTTTCATCATACACTCCTTCACAAAGAACAAATGAAGAAAGTCGCCTAATTACTTTGGTAGATATAGTTTTCTTTATTGTGTTACAATTTATTGCATCTTTCTCAGATCCAGCTAACAGATTTCAAGTGCACTTAAACTATAGAAACAGTCACGGAACGGTCACGGAAGTAAAGATAGATAATGGTGTACTTTTCTCATTTCTCTCAATTAATGTAAAATGATTTGTTATTGTGCTCTATTTACATTATTTACAATTAAACATTACATACATTATGTATTGCAATTTTATATTAATATCCACAACTTGATAGTCAAATTTGTGTTTAATTCTGAGTCACCTCTTGTGCAGTATCAAGCGAAGGAGATATAAAAAATGACTGTTTTCTGAACATAATGAAAAACAGGAAAACGGTTTTTATCCAAAAATATGTCATTACAACAACACCATGGAAAACTCATATAAACAAAAATTAAATCATTGATTTTTGCAGTTTTTTTATTTCGTTTAAATTAAATATAGTAATTTTTTTTACTTTTCAAACAAATCATCTAAAAGATAGAAAATTAATTTTTAGAAATATCAAAAAGTATAGGTTGCCTCTGAGAAACAAGTGCCCTAAAAAAAGAAACAATGCTGCCATGTGCTAAAAAGTGCCTAAAAATATTCTTGAAATAGTTCAAGGAGACTGATATGAATTTGAGAACATGTTAGGAAAGTCTATTGTAGATTACTTGGATGGTAATCATGAAAAACCCGGGACCTCACAATGACACGGCATTGAAATGATTAAAGAAGGTTTCTAAATTGCGCATGTCTGTCATTACGGTAAAAATTGCACACAAAGGCTTCGTGTTTCGAGCCAATACCATATAATTCTATTCCATCGAACAGTGTGCATTATTCTCTTAGGCTCTTAGAAATGTGGTCACGATCACTGACAAAATACACTAAAGGAAGCATTCGAGACAATTCAATCAAGCCCTAGGAGAAGTAGCGTAAATTCGTGGAATAGAAAGTTTTTAGTATTGTTACGAAGAATGGAAATTAAACCTGGTAGTGGCAAATCACGCAAGTTATGTTCCAGAATTCAATTGCTTTTAAATCCTGAAATTAGTTTCTGTGGTGAAAGGAAGTTTATTAATTTATGTGACATGGACATAGAAGTATGATGTGGAAAGATCTATCCATACCAGCTAATAAAATACAGTGTCCTTCTAAAGAATGTTGAAACGACTGACTTCAGAAGTATATACTATTATTGTAGTAATGAGAAATGAATTGTTTCCGAAATGGAATACCTGATCTGATAACTGAGGTTTTTCTAGCACTCAAAAACCAAGACTCCAGTTCTCCTAATGATACTAGTGCATGGAGCACTAGGCGAGTGTTTAACATACTTTGATTACCATGTAATCGGAAACTAATCGATGGCAGTTAAATGTGCGATGTTTTATGACAGAGAACTCAATGAATGAGAAGCAAAAGACGCTCGTCACTCAACTTAGTACTTCCTGCCACATGACAGGAACTGTCTGGACTCGTAAATTTTCAAATTCCAGGACGTTTGGCTTTACATTTTAGGGGGCTACAAGAATATGGCCCTCAGACACTAACGGTAAGTACCTAGACAATGTAATGAAGATGATCAGTCCCTTTTTCCTTACATTGACAAAAGAACAAAACTAATATTCTTCCTTTTTAAATTTTAGCTTTTTTCTATTGGATTTTACCGGCCTTTTTGTTAATTGCGTAAGGATATTTCAAGAAGAAGAATTTCCACGCACACTAATTTTTTTAATTTAGGTTATACGAATGTGTGTAAACCTCTTAAAACAAATGTTACATGAAAGGAGAATTTTTACGAAAGGAGAATTTTTACGATTTCCTAAAAGGTACTATGAGTGTGTATTATGCCTCGCTTACCTAGAGGTTTTAATGCTCTGCGCGACCGCTCTCTGAGTACTCCCACTCCTCGAACTAGCACATGGACAGGCCGGAACTCATCCGCACTTGGCTTTCCAGAAAACCAGGGTTGAGCGCGTCCCTCCAGGAATGAGCTCCCAGCGCTAAGATCGGTTCAGAAAAAGCTACTTATCCCTCCGAGGTCAGCACAAATCCTTTCTCAGTTTCCCCTGAGTTCACGGCCACTTATAAGTCTAACACAAAGGACATTGACAAGAAACGGGTCAGCCGGATCGGAGTTTCCAATTGCCTGTCAGGACATTTGTGGGTGCAGCAACCACGCTCGCAGACCGCATGACCTCCCCCGCAGTACGCCCACTTGTCACCCACGATGTAGGTGTCACCTAGAAACTCAAGAAACTGAGTGAACATTCTCGAACTTTCAAGTTGAGAGCAGTTGAAACCAATTCCCTCCTCTGGAAGTCATCTTCCTTCTGATACATACTACGAATGGCTCTTACTGGATCCCTCTTCTTAGCAACACCTCCCACAATTTTGTTCGATTAACAGTGTCGAATGCCTTTTCAAAATCTACAAATGCTAAGAACGTGGGAACATTATACTCTCTATCCTTTTCTATTGACTGTGAGACTGTAAATATGGAGTCAATACAAGACCTGCCTTTCCTTCATTTTGCTCTTCTAATAAGAGCATCTCTCTAATAGGTGCTAGCCTCTGATTTATAATTTTGGCGTATATTTTGTATCTGGAATTCAAAAGGCTTATCCCTCTGTAATTAGAGCAGTTCTTCCTACCACACTTTTTATAACACGGGATGACCACAGCAGTCGTCCATTCTTCTGGGATGTGACCTATTCGAACACTTCCGGGATGTGACCCAGCAAGTATTAAGGAAGTCAAGCAGCTCTAGGGAAAATCTTTCAGATGCATATTTGAAGAGTTCATAGTTGATGTTGACTGACCCAGGTGTTTTCGTATTTTTAAGGTGTTTAAGGACCCACTTCAACTCGCCTATTGTTATCGGGTCAACAATTTCTTCCTTGAAACCTATTTCCCCTTCTTGCTGGACCTCACTTGTCCATAGATTTCCATGATAATGAAGCCACTTGTCATCCGGAATCAAATTTTTAGACAACTCATGCAAACGTTAATATCCTAGAGACAGTGTTCCGAGATGGATGTCACCCAAGTTTAACAGTGAGTATATGCAAAAATTGCATTTGTGCATGGCAGGAATGTTCGTGAGTGTCATGCCAAAGTACGAGAAGCAGCGGGTGATAGGGCGTTGCCCTATCAAAGTGTTGCACGTTGTTCCGATGCGTCCCGCCACCAGTGCACCCACCGGTAGCGGTAGCTCAGTGCATCAACTGATGTCACTGCAGCGCCTCTAACCGGGAGGTCCTAGGTTACACTCCCCACGGCGGCAGGATTTTCGACACTAGCTTTTCACCTAGGTCGAATTCAGCTGCTTTCTGGAGGAGAATTCTAGCGGCCGGCTGCTCTGATCGTAAGTTTTCCGTGGTTTCTCCGATCAACACCAGGCAAATGCCGGAGCAGTACCCTACCAAACGGGCCACGGACCGCGCGCGATCTGTCCTTCCTCTTCCTAACCTCTCCTCTTACACACACACACACTAACATGCACTACACTACCACATATTCCGGGAGACCGGTCGGGAGCTTAGAGCTCGTCTCGGCTGGGGCGGTGCCCCGCTGGTGGGAGAGTCTTGGTTAGGGGAAACCCCACTAGCCGACGGTAGGTCGGTGCCGGATCTCGCCATCCAGCGGGGGAAGATCACCGCCATCTCCCGGGGGAAAACATGCACTACACTAACGGGACTAATGACCGAAGTAGTTGACGCGCCCGGAAACACGAAAAAATCAATCAATCAACCAGTGCACCCCGGCACCTGAGGCCAATTCTTGACGATCCAAGCGGCGACTTGAGCGGGGGCGAGGCGAGGCGGGGCTGGGCGGGGCGCGACGCCCCACAGAGCGCGCTGGAAATGTGAGCGGAATCGCGCCGGGAGCGGCGGCGGCGGCGGCGGTGGCGGCGGGCCGGGAACGCGTTATCCAACCGGGCGTTGCGCAAGGCGTGCAGCGGATATCGACTGCCTTTCACCGCCCGCCCAAGTGCAGTGGTGAAGGCGCCACACGCGCCTTATGAAATGGAACAGTAACACGCATCGCGGGGACAGCATTTCTCTGCACCGCGGAGCCGCATGAGCGCCAGGGGACTGGCCGAGCGGGTGGCGTGGATTGGCGGAGCTGGGCGGGACGGGGCCACGTACTTTGGGACAAATTGTTTCGTGGGTCTAATAGTGAGGTGGGGCATAAGGCGACGATTTTCAGCGAATGCAGGAGATTTCAGAAGATTAACTGTGATTCAAGGTGAACTTGGTGTAACGAAAAGTACCGTTTTTTCTCGACACAAAAAAACTAGTTTGGATCCGTTCACAGGTTTCACAGGAACGTTCTTGGGCATCTTTTCTACTCCAGGTTCAGGAAACCACAGCTTAGGGGCGTACATCTTTGATATTCTCTCTCTGTCTCTGTCTCTCTCTCTTCTTTCTTCTCTCTCTCTTCTCTCTCTTCTCTCTTTCTTCTCTCTTTCTTCTCTCTCTTCTCTCTCTTCTCTCTTCTCTCTCTTCTCTCTCTTCTCTCTCTTCTCTCTCTTCTCTCTCTTCTCTCTCTTCTCTCTCTTCTCTCTCTCTTCTCTCTTTTCTCTCTTCTATCTTCCCTCTCTCTCTCTCTCTCTCTCTCTCTCTCTCTCTCTCTCTCTCTCTCTCTCTCTCCTGCTCTCACCCAGTGGCACACTGCTGCAGTTCACAAACCGGTTCCGGCTTGGGTGGCTCAGGGATTCAACTGATGTCACAGCAATTCCGCGGACATAGGACGCGGATTAAGGACCGCGCATCATCTTCCCATCCTCTTCCTTGTATTCTCATTCCTTACTCAGGCATGCCTACTCCTAAGTGCACTACACTACATCACATGTCGTGAGACCAGTCGAGCGTTTAAAGCTTGTCCTGGAAGGGGCGGTGTCCTGCGGATGGGAGTATGGCGTCATTGATAAAAGCACACAGACCTTTAAAAGTATGTACAAGTTTATTTTACAAAGTTTGTACAATAATTACATTACTGTTCCGTTACTTTTCGGTATTTCCCAACCGCCACCTGGGGATACAACAAAATATTCTAAGCAGGCCCGCCTCCTCTGAACGCTTCTACCGCGCCACTCCTGTGACCTTCTCACCAGTTCTTCGCACGAACACGCTCCAGCCTGGGCGTAAACTTTGTGCTAAGAGCAAGGTTTCCAGAACCAAAAACTCGCGGCGTGAGCTAGTCGGCTCCATTTTATACCTACTGTCTTGCTATCACGTATCCGCGGTTGAGCGTGGAAGGGAGGTTCGCATTCTACCACGTGACAGTCCAAGCCACGCCGGTGTCCATCTGGTTTAAAAATATACGTACCTCAGCACCGTGACGCCTAGGCTGTCAGCTCTCAGGTATTCGAGACTTCCGCTCCTCCTCCTAGGCAGGGCCGCCAACGTGACGCTACATGAGATTCCTGGTTGGGAAAAAGTCCGCAAGTCAACGTGTATTGGTGGTACTGTATTTCAGCATCCAGCGTGGGAAGAACACCGTCACCCCTCATGATTAAAACATGCATTATGCTTACGGGACTAATGACCATAGCAGTCCACGCTACTGGAAACACGAAATAATCAATATATTGTAAGCCGGTTTGGTGTGCCCATGTCACCTACACATTACATTGAATAGCTGCATCGTATTGATGAGAGTGATTAGGTGCAGTAAGTGGAGAAGGTATACACACAATGAGGGTGTGGAAGGCAAGAGAAAGTGCGTATTCGCCGACAAAAAACGACTAGCAGGTTATCGCATTCCACTTGGAGAGCAAGGAGATGCACTGCGCGTTTGGCAGCGCGGAACGAGAAGTGGCACGAGGCGCGGGTCCCCCGCGACGGGATTCCCCCCGGGGATTCCCCGCGAGGAAGATGCCGAGTGCGCTGCGCGAGGGTCATGGGAGTAGGGGTGGGAGGAAACATCGACATTTTCGATATTATAATATCCATGTTTTGCTTTTGATGTCTTCACGTCACATTTGTAGAGAAACATCGATGTTTTAAAAGAAATTCTTATAATATAAATAAAATTTCAAGCATCAATTTCTGGTGAATTGCTCACAATCAACAGCCAATCACAAATGTCACTGTTGTCGATCCTCAGTCGGCACGAAACCGTTTGCTATTCCCAACCTCTCTCCAATCTTAATGCCTTTTAACTTTCTCGTATATGTACGTATATACGAAGTAATATATCTAGTATAGAGAAAGTTAGGTAAAGCTGCGGAAAATGGATTTCGAGATTTCAACGGCAATACATGCTCTGGGATCCCCTGATAGCGAACGTGTTCTTTTTCTTTCAAAAGTCCGTCCGTCCATCCGTCCATCCCTCTCTGAACACCATTACTGCCTAAACCATGCGTAGGAGGTTTTCAAAATTGAAGAAATCCCAGCCCATCTGGCTTTTGTTGGAGCTTTGAAATTTTTAAAAACATTCTTGAAACTTTGGGGGTACTTTACAAAGAGCCCTTCAAGGACATTTTCAAAATTTTCTCAAAACCGGCACCAAACTTTTTCTTTAAATATATTGTATGAATATAGTCAAATACACTTATAAAGGCGTCATAGGTCCGATTTTCACGGTTTACTCTAAATTTTTGAAAATTACAAAAGTTTGAATTTTTTCGATGTCTTCCTACAACAATAAAATTGTCCTTCATTTGAAATTTGTTGCTTTTAAATAGTTATTTCATTAAGGTCGTGTAGATTTTTTGAAACTTTTAGTCGTTTTTGTGCAATAGTACTGCAATAATTTCAATTTTAATAAATAACAAAAACAAAAATTTCTCAGAAACTGCTCCCAATTCTTTCTTTATATTTTTGGTAGGGGTAGTGTCAAATGAACCATATATATTGACATAAACGCTATTGTATTTTATTTTTTCAAAAAACAAACAAAAAATATTTTTTTACTTGTCTCTCACGTCGTTAATATTTGCATTAGAGTCAATTCCTTCACATCATTGTATTTATGAGTACATGTGCTTTAAATAATGTCATATAAACTGTCTCGACAGCTCAACAGTTTTCTGCTAGCGCAAAGTTTTCTGTTAAATTAGCATAAAATTCCGCATTTTCAGCGCAAACTCTCAAACGCCTTTTCCTCGAAATTGGCTTCAAAATTTTTCTTCAACCTTTTCCAATAGATAGCGCTAATTACACTGTTTAAAATGACGTAAAGTTCATTTCGGTGTATTCGTTTATTTGTTCAAAATTACCCAAATGTAATTTTTTTATATATCTCTCACGCAGTTAATGTGCACATTTCCAGCCATTTGTACACATTATGGCATTTGTGAGTAAAATTGCTTCAAATGATTTGAAGTTTTTCGAAACAAATAATTGAAGTTTCTCGAAAACTCAATGGATTCCTGTGAAAATAGCTTCAAATTTCGAATTTACAGTAACGCTTAATCGCCATTTTCTTAAAAACGGCTTCAAAATTTTCAATGAAAATGTTTATTTAGAACGAGGCTTTAATCTTCTATAGTATTCTTGAAGTAATATTTTGGTTCTACTGTTAGAAACCTAAATGTTGAGAAAATGTCAAAAAGTACATTTGGGTGACAGATGGCTGGCAAGAGGATGGAGCAAAACCGTAAAGCCAGTCCACACCAAGAATATTGGAAACCTTTACTACGAGGAAGTCTGTGCCAATATTTAGCCCCACTAGTTTGATTATTTTTTACTTTCTCGCGCTTCAAAAGGAACTTCTTAAGAAGAGAAAATTATGCAATTCTGCGCGAAAAAACGGCGAATGTTCGGCCGAAAAACTTTTAACACTGCCCTGGCAACGATAAAGTGGATAAATACAGTGGCAAATTTAGAAAAAAAATTATCCAACACGTGGTGTAGCCAGAATCCCTTTTTTGTGGATTCTTGATACTGAAAAATCAAAGCAACAAGTCTGTCTGTCCCTCTGTGAACACCGATAGTGGGTAAACCGTTCAGCCGATTTTCTCCAAAATTGATATTCCCCAATCGATCTCGCTCATGTCCCCTTGTATTGGAAACATATTTTAATTTTTTGGGGTATTTTACCTGGAGCCGCAGCAATATTTTCAAAATTTTGAAAAAATGGCGCTATCGATTTTGATTAAAATTTATTTTTGGATAGTCAGAAGGACGTTTACGAAAATGGTGTAGATTTCATGTTAGTTGAAAACCCTGATTTTTTGGAAATTGAAAATATTTTTCGAAGATTTCCTACAACTACAATTATGAAGTCACATTTTTTTCTTATTGAAATTTTCCTATTGAATGCAACCAATCTTTATAAAGAGGTCTTTAAAGAAAGAGAATTTCACGGAGACGTGACGAATTGCACTTTGATTTTAAAATGTTTTGTCTTTAAAAAATGCATCTAAATATTCATGTCATATGTACTTTCTATTCTTCTCCGTGTTTTCTGGAGCTTCACAAATTATTTCATTTATCTGATCGTCAGACGCCTTATCGAATCTCGCCATGTTGTTACTATTTAAAAAGAAATGAAAGGGATGTTAAAATCAAAGAGGCTATATTATACTTACGCGGTGTAATGCACACACACGTTGATACATACCGTTTCTTAAAATACATGAGTCGGAGCTTATGATTGGCCAACAGGTGGGAGAGGTAAGAAATTCGCATAGAAAAAGCGAGTAAGTTTTTGAGTTACACCGGCCTGATTGTGGCACATTATATGCATAGTTAAACACTATTGGTTTTAATGTCACGAGTGGAATAGTTGCAGTAAGTGTATCTCCTGCGCTATATTTCTTATATACTGATTTGTTTTAAAGTAAAAATTGTTTCGGATGTTAAGAAGAGCAAACACTCAAGTGTTGTACACTTATCAATAAGTAACGCTCGAAAGAGTTGAACTACGATTTATTTCAAAGTTGGTTAAATATTCTGAGATATATGAATTACACTTATGACACAAAGTCTTATTATCTAATTATTTACTTATGTGACAAACCATAAAAATTGTTTATCTCTTAAATATATTATCCATTCAAACACAATCAAGTTTTTCGAAGATTGTCTATTCTCACCCCGAAGACAAGGGAGATTACATCACTTTGATGGGAAATTTTACTATGTTCTAGAAACAGAATAAAGTACTCAACGTTGATCACCTTCAAATGTACTACGAGCAAAAGTTAAGGGAATTTTAAGAAATTCTACATTGCATTTAATACAATCAAGTGTATTTTTACCAATTAAAGTAAGTTATTGCTGAATATGTTAAAGTCTTACAATAATTCTTATTTTATATGTTGGTTACTAATCTACGTAATGAAATAACAAAATTTAATAGGTAACATTTAATAGGTAAAATTCAAGATAACAAATAAAAGAAAAAAGGTTTAAACATATTTTTCAATCTCGCTTCAATTATTGTGTATCAAGAGGCAAACAAAAACAAAACAGAAACAGTTTATTTTGCTTAAAGCAGTTGCTTAATTATCGAAATTCACTGCAGCAATAACTTTTTGTTCAATCGTTGCGTTTCCTCAATTTTCCGTTAGTTTGTAGACACCAAGGCCTAGTTTTAATTTTCCTGGGTAATTTAGTTGAGCAAGTGACGAAGCCAATGCGGTGGCGCCGCTGAGCCGGATGGCCTGCGGGAGGGATTGATTGATTGATTTTTTCGTGTTTCCAGGCGCGTCAACTGCTTAGGTCATTAGTCCCGTGAGTGTAGTGCATGTTTTTTCTCGGGAGATGGTGGTGATCTTCCCCCGCTGGATGGCGAGATCCGGCGCCGACCTACCGTCGGCTAGTGGGGCTTCCCCCTAACCAGGACTCTCCCACCAACGGGGCACCGCTCCAGTCGGGACAAGC
The DNA here is from genome assembly GCA_011170035.1 of Teleogryllus occipitalis. NCBI lineage: Eukaryota > Metazoa > Arthropoda > Insecta > Orthoptera > Gryllidae > Teleogryllus > Teleogryllus occipitalis. Next base: position 49,238 of record BLKR01005399.1, read on the forward strand.
TCTAAGCTCCCGACCGGTCTCCCGGAATATGTGGTAGTGTAGTGCATGTTAGTGTAAGTGTGTGTGTAAGGAGAGAGAATAGGACAAGGAAGAGGAAGGAAAGATCGCGCGCGGTCCGTGGCCCGTTTGGTAGGGTTCTGCTCCGGCATTCGCCTGGTGTTGATCGGAGAAACCACGGAAAACTACCGATCAGAACAGCCGGCCGCTAGAATTCTCCTCCAGACAGCGACTGAATTCGACCTAGCTGAAAAGCTAGTGTCGAAAATCCTGCCGCCGTCAGGACTGGAACCTAGGACCTCCCGGTTAGAGGCGCCTGCGGGAGGGAGTGGCCGCTCAGGGTGCGACAGGTGCTCTTAGCGACACCCACTCAGCGCACTCGTAAGCGCAGCTGCACTCGGCTCAGAGAGCGAACGCCTTCTGCATCGGCAGCTGCACCTTGAACTCACTGCATATCACGACATCATCCCTCCAGTTAGACACAGTTGAAGTACATGAATGTAATTAAAATTAATTTGTGGGTGGTGACAGAAACCAATAATGGTCCTGAAAACATAATCAATAAGAATCAATTTCGTGAAGTATTTACGTACTAATTTAGATGTGCGTCATGAAGAGCCATATCAAAGTCAGCGCGCACATCACAAGTTGTATTGCCAATTTTATAATCCATCGACAAATACTAATGATACTGAAATTCTGATGATGATGATGATGATGATGATGATAATAGAAGATCCTTTATCGTCGATTAATGAACCTTTTGCAGATCATCCTCAAACAGAACAAAATTATATTTTATTATAGGAAAACCTTGCATCTGAATTCCACTTAAATTAAAATGTTGTGATATACAATCCAGATGAATTAGAACAAAACAACATTCTATCAGTGAACATTCCCGGAGAATTAGAGCAAAAATAACATTGTATCACTGGAACACAATCCAGCCGAATTAGATCTAGGAACAATGGACCAACTCCAGAAAAAGAAATCAATTTAATAACACACATATGAAATCCATTCGGATGGTAGATTGATAGTTTTTCCGGGCGAGTCAAATACTAGTCATTAGTCCCGTTAGTATAGTGTATGTTTTTCATCGGAAGATGGCGGTACTATTTTCCCCGCTGGATGGCGAGATCCGGTGCCGACATACCTTCGACTAGCGGTGTTTCCCTAACCAGGCATCTCCTACCAGCGGGGCACCTCCCCGGCCGGAATAAGCTCTAAACTCCCGACCGGTCTCCTGGCATGTGTGGTTGTGTAATGCATGTTAGTGTATGTGTAAGGAGAGGATAGGACAAGGAACAGGTAGGAAAGATCGCGCGCGGTCCGTGACCCGTTTGTTACGGTACTGCTCCGGCATTCGCCTGGTGTTGATCGGAGATACCAAGGAAAACAATCGAACCAATCAGAGCAGCCGGCCGCTAGAATTCTCCTCCAGACAGCCGCTAAAATCGACCTAACGGACAAGCTAGTGTCAAAAATCCTGCCACCGTCGGGACTCGAACCTAGGACCTTCCGGTCAGAGTGACTGCAATGAGCAAGAAATGCAAGAAATAAGTGTATAGGAAACAAATTTCAATGGAATAAAAGAAAACTCTAAGAAAGAAGATGGATCTACTGTAATGATCAAAAATCATAAATCAAAATTTAAAATTATTACAAATGAGGTGTTATCTCACACCTAGGTGTAGCTAAATTTTTGTTTTTTTAACCTGTTTTCGATTGTTCAGAGTGTCAATTTGAATAATTTTTGTATGTATTTTACACATTGAATAAAAGTATTGTATTATTGTATTGTATGGTATGTAAACTCATTTTAAGATTCTTTTTTATTATGCATTATATTGTAAGCAACCTAAAACAATGTTTCCCAATTAAAATAATTATTTTCAAGAATTGTTTTTTAGTAAATAGTCTGGGGTGCCAACTACTGTAATAAAATGGGTGCCATCTAACGTATAAAATGGTCCTCATGCGAAATTTCCGACTTTTGCAATTTTTCCACACTTAATTCTATAGTGTTACAAGATTTGAACACAATTCTTGATAAGTAAAGAGATTTTGAAGAAAAAACTGCTAATTATATTTAAATAGAACAGATTTGAAGATAGTTAGACAAGTTGAAATAAGCAAATCAGTCTTAAGGGTGCCAACTACTGTGCTCTTGACCCTATATGCATCCTTTTTCAACAATATCATTATTATTTTCCAAGTTACTTTGTTATAACAAAACTTTTTATTAGTTCGGACTCACTTTAAAGTTTAAAACTGATACAACACATTCCTGATATTATTACACATTGATGAGCTTCTCCATGAATGGACAAAATATCAAGGAGTGGAATGAACTGCCATGTGGAATTCATATTATTTTCCCTTCGTGTAACATCGTCTTCATTCATGTTACTAACCTGTCTTTCGCCACACAGGTACACTTTTAAGGGGAGAGAGAGTCACTTCTTGTTTTTGGCCGATCGCAGAGGGAACAACCATTCAAGGGAAAGTGCGCGCGACTGAACTCTCTTCTTGCCGCACGCGCGTCTGCTTCTCTTGAGGAGCTTTTGTCACTCAGCCCTTGCCCGCACGAAAACAAAACGAAAGGCATTTCGCACCTCCTTTCTCCTCTTTAGCACAATCATATGTGTTAAACCAACTTGTTCAATAACGAGCAAACTGAAAGTAACTTCGTTTGAAGTCGCAATAGTTTCTCATTTCCTTGGTGTTAAAATAGTTTGGTTCCGTGTCAAAAAGTATGTGACGTAAATACGATGCTATGTTATGTTTTTTTGGGGGGGATGGTATTAATGTGATGACTGTGAATTAAAAATCATTGTCATCCAAAACAAGAAAATTTGGAATATTATTGATTGCTCATAAACAAAACTTTTCTTTCAGAATTTTACCCGGGGTTTTAGGTTTTTTTTTCTCTTTTTCCGTTTTTTGAAGAAATGCCTGAATTTACGGTTGTTATAATCACTGTACTTCTATCCTCTTGTTGAGAAACAGTGAGCTTAGTCATCTCTGTATTATAAACAATGTATCTAGGCTGTATAAAAGAGCGCCGACCTTCATTCCAAAAAACGCTACACGCCAGAGAAAGAAAGATTTTTGGGAACTATTATAACACAAGTCAAACCACAGCTGATTGATAAAAGGGAAAGCTTTCTGTATTGTTTTTCTAGAAATAAAGTTTTCATGCTGTGGTATGAAGGTTTATGATTTTTACGGAAGGTCTCTTGCACGTTAGCCAGCAAATCACTGAAATGTAAATTAAATTGGCACCAGAGTTTAAAGCGTAGCGTAAAATGTACCTGATTCAGTAACATTTACCACACTATACGAATAAATTAGGTAACGCGAGACTATCAAACTCCACTTTCCCTTTCATCATGGTAATAAATACGCATTAATAAGTCAATTTTCTTTCATTGCGCTGAACGCGTGCCCATTGCCGCTCAGAACAACCGTTTGTGGGTGCGCGACAGGGCCATGGGCGCCGCTGCTCCACATTGGGCAGGTGAAGCACGTGGCTCGCTCCCCTCTCCCCGCCCTAGCTCACAGGGGCACACTGACACCTGCACACAGATGCTGAGCAGCGCCTTGCGTAAGACAATGCCACGCGCTTCTTTGTAAACTTACTTTTAAGGCTGACAGCGTGAATTCGCGCTACTTTTGACTCCGGTTGAATGCTTTACAAGCTTAGGACAAGCAAGTGACAAGGTCTAAACTTGTGTGGTATGATACAAATGAGCTTCGTTGACGTCTATAAGGAACATTCGAGTGAGAATCATTTATTCACATATACTCATGTTATTTGTTGTTGAGACAAACTACTTCATGTACTGACACTATTCTTAAAGGAGATTAAGATATTTACAATATTTGTGAGTGTGTCATCTGATAAAATAATTACACACTACTGAAGCTGAACTCAAGAGTATTGAGAGCAGTGCATTTCCAATATTCAATGCGAAATCCGCTTTCACAATAATTGGTTTTCTTTTTCAAATGACGTTCACAAACCTTGAGCTCGCAAACACATGTTTGTATTTACATATTTTTCATTCATTTTAGAACTGAGAAAGTTGAAAAAACAATGACACAGAAAAACATAAACATTTGAAAGAAATATTGTGGTATTAATTGAAGACGGCACAGCATTGAAACTATTCAGTGAAAACCAAACTCGTATCAAATTACCTAAACCAAATAGCACTGAATGGATGAAACATACAAATTCGAACAGCATTCACGTATAGATATTTACAGCAGACTTCAGGGAGAAAATTATTTATCTTCTAAATAATCGACGTAGATTTCTTATTTGCAAAGGAAATAGTCACAGAGCAAATGTAAGATCGAATGTTTGTTTATACTATGATAAAATTGCAAAATATAAATTAAAAAGAAACAGAAATACAACTAAAAATCCACCCTGAACTAATAATAATAATAATAATAATAATAATAATAATAATAATAATAATAATAATAATAACAATAATAATAATAATTTTATTTATCAAGCAGGGAATTTTCCTTCCCTGTCTCCCACTAATAACATTCCTAATTTTATTCCTTCAGCTCATTCACAAAATCTCCCTCCCACCTCAATCAATGTTAATGATGCTTCATCAAATAGTTCTACTAACAATTCAAATGGAAAATTTAACTAAAGTGAGTTCCTAACTACTCACATTGTCAACTTCTTTAATCATTTATTAACTCCTCCCTACTTTAATTGATAATATAAAAACCTCAATTCTTAACTCTATTTTCCAGAATCATCCTTAAAGAAGTTAACGTTTTTAAACTGTAACTGTTGAGGTATTCTCAATAAACGTTTTGAATTAAAACATTTTCTAGCTGATATTGTCTTAGCACTGTTTATATGTGCACACATGTTTAACTACAACTTAATTTCTTCCAAATCTTTTACAGTTCAAAGTTATTTATTTCACAGAAGTGACAGACCAGGAGATGTTCCAGCAGGCGGAGTTTTAATTCTAGTCAAATCCGGAATTTTACACTGGACATCAGTTCTCCCATTAACACCAAAGGTACAAACAATAGTAGTAACTACCAGCCTTGAGAACAGTAATTTTATTATAATAATTTCAGCATATGAGCCACCTTATAAACAAAGAACTGCAACACGTCTTCAAGACGTTTTCAAGTAAAGGCTGGTATTATCTTACTTGGCGATTTAAACACGAAACACTCTTCTTCGGGATGCAGAATAAATCAAATCTTAAATCTTGCATAGCAGTTAAATCTTAGGATTATTGCGCACATAGATCCTACATTTTATCCTTTTAATGTGAATTACCATACCGATATTCTACATATTGCAGTAACAAATTTAAATATTGCACTTCAGTCGTAATTTATCTGTGAACTAGATTCAGACCATAACCCAATGATTACAAGCTCTAAGTTAATCAATTCACTACCTAATTGTCCACCACATTCATCTACATACAAAATAAATTGGCATACGTGTCAAAATCGGTTTCCATCGCTTCTTCCTCCGTTGTTGAATCTAAAAACTCCAGCAGAAATCGATCAAGGCACTCTTGTGTATACTAATGCCATCATAAAGTCAATTGGTTTTCAACTCATTCGCAAAATGATACTCGAAGAGGGTTCTCGAAATATCCGTTACCTGAGCACTTACGTAATTTAATATCTCACAAGAACAAAATTAGACAAAACATCGTTTATGCACAAAACATTGTCCTCCTCCTTTAAAATCTGCATTAAATCATTTAACTAAATTGGTAGGAAATGCTTTCACAATGTTCCAATTGGAAAGTTACAAAAATTGTTTCGAATCTTAATTCTCAAGATTCATCTCTTTAGAAAACAACACGTGGATTGCTAGGTCAGTCAGCCAACATTCCGACATTAAAAAGGAACGATAAAATTGCTGTGAAAAAGCTGAGCTGTTAGCAAATTATTTTGAACCAACGTTCACCAAGCTTGTGGTAAACGATAGTGGACATTGTACAATAACACATTTTGTGCAGTCAGCAAATTTTGATATATCAAATCAAATTTCTTTTATATCAGCCAAAGCAATTTTTGAATTAATTAAAAAACTACCATCCTTGGGTGGGTGGGCGCATGGTCCCATGCCCTCCTCCCCCCTGTATTCGACATTGAGACCATTAATTACTGCAAATATCTTAAAGAATTTTCCCAGACAAGTTCTTGCTTACCTAAACAATATATTTAACTCTTATTGTGACTAGGATATTATTATAATTTTTGGAAACTCTCTCTAATTAGAGCTATTCTGAAGCCTCACACAAATTTAAATCTTCCTTCGAATTACGGACCAATTAGTTTAATACCATTTTTGTCAAAAATATTCGATAAGCATGTATTAAAAGGTCTAAAAAAATTCATTCTCGAGAACAACGTGCTTCCTTCTTTCTAATATGGCTTCAGAATGAACCGCTCAATAGCTCATCTGTTATTAACATTAACAGAATAAATTAACTTCCCATTTCAATAGCCATAGTGATACAAAGTTAATTTATAGGAATTACTTGTAGGGATACTTTATAGGAATTACTTGTAGTTTTCCTAGACGTCGCTCAAGCGGTTGATCGAGTGTGGCACAATGGATTAAAATTCAAATGAAGGAAAATTGGAAAACTATTATACCTGTATAACATTATATAAAGGTTTCTATTGAATCGCATGTTCTCTCCACGTCGTAACTACTTTATTTCATCACCTCGAGTTGTTCTTGTTGGTGTCCCACAAGGATCACCACATCTCCTTTGTTATTTAATTTGTACGTTGCAGATATTCCTACCAATAATAAAATAACAGCTCTCTTTGCAGATGATACTCTACTCTTTCAGGTAAACCGAAACTTAAATACAGCATGTCGTGAAATTCAATGTCACCTAAAAACATATAAATTTTGTCAAAATTATTTAAAATCAAAATAAATTCCAATAAATCAATAGCAATGTATTTACTCTAAGGCTCTCACGTGGCACATAGCGAAGTCGCTAGCCTTTCACCACTGAAGTCCGTGTTCGATTCCCGTCGAATCTCATGTGAAATTTGTTCCAATAAAAAGAGTTTGGCCACTTCACAAGGGTTAGTCCAACCCCTGTGAAGTGCCCTAAACCCTACCCCTTTCCTAATTTCTTCCCAATTCTGGCCGCTGGGTAGTGACGGAGGGGCGCGTGGAGTAAGAGGCGCGTACGCTATCTGGCGGTCCTCTTTGACAACTGACGAGACGAGACAAAAATACAGCGTCTTCTGGAATAAAGGAATAGATAATTGAGGATTACTCCGCGCTCAACGCTCGACCAGGGGCGAGAGAGGCGTTGCATCGATAAGTTGGATTAAGGGCGCAACGAATTTAAAAAAGGTGTCCTATCATTTCTGACCCTTTACCTTTGGATTCATGTATCATTCCCTGGTCTCTACTAAATTCATCTATTCGTTATCTCAGCGATCTCATATACACAAGATGAAGTTGATAAAGTCACATTTCGTTCAAAGTAAATTAAACCAATGGACAATTAGCTATTTTTCGTCCGATTCTCAACTGTAACTCTTCTTTACAAATCCATTCCTCTTTAACTATTTACAAATATATTCGTCGTCAGATATTAACTTACCCATGCTCTATATGGATTTCAGCTGCCCCAGCCACATTAAATAAATTACAAATCTTTCAAAACAAACTTAAGAATAACAGTGAATGCACCTAGATTTGTCAGCAATAAGACACTCCACAACGATCTTGCAATATAATCGATCACTTCCTTTATTATGAAACTGGCACATAATTTCTACAATAATTTAAATCACGTACAAAGAACAGTCCCTTAAGAAATAGAACTGATCAACTCCTACTCTTCTGCCTAAGAAACATTCCCATTTCACATTTTTCCTCAATATCCCTCCGATATTAGATAAGGTGAGAACATTTCTTGCATTTATCTGTCTCACCCTTCGTATTCCTGCTAAGCCCTGTGATCGCCCTCAAAAGAATGTTTCGAGAATTTTCCTCGCAATAACCTTGCTTTATGGTATCATCTAATGAAATCACTATCAGGGAGGTGACAAGAAGTTACCCACTTCACACTTCGCTGATACAAAGTTACTCGGTCAATCAACTATAGAGCCTCGCAGCTGAACGTTGTACTTTCCATCAATGTAAAATTAAAATTTAAAAAAATAAAAAGAAAGAATCTACCGTAAATAGAAAAATTCGTTTCAATTTCGCAAGACCTCGAGTTCCGTCAGATGGATGGGAGGATATCAATTGGTCTCTACCGAAGGAAAACTCACTTTAAAATTAAATTATCTCTACAAATTATCAACCTACACATTACACTATTAAGCAGTATTGTTTTCAAATATTTGACTTTCGGTACTATCTATATTATAATTCATTACACTAGGTATCGAAAATTCAGAGATAGAGACACATAAATCCTAATAAATACTAAAGTACTCAACAATTTTAGAGCCGGTTGCCTCAGAAACCAAGGGTCCTCTGAAAGAAGTTCAGCATTTTCAGTCTCGTTTTCACGTTTTCAAATTGCAGATTCAATGGCAAAATTCGTCACTCCAAAATTCGTCACAGCGTTTTGGTTGGCTGCTTGAAATGGTCTCTTTTGTTACACCTGACCTTTGGCGTATTTGAGCAAAAACATTAAGGTTTCAGTGACTTGATGATGCCATTCGATTTTTTAAAAATTAATTATTACAAATTGTACAGGTGTAATATTATTTAGTTAATTTAAGAGCGTTAAAAATTAGTATCAAGCTCCAATTGGGACAAATTCGATTCAGTAATAATAATAATAATAATAATAATAATAATAATAATAATAATAATAATAATAATAATAATAATAATAATAATGTAGTCGAAATGATAAGCTCTGAAGATTTATTTTTCGACGATTATATTATTGATTTTGTGAACATAAAATCCCGTAAACTGCATTTTTAGGCAGTTTTGTTTCTGTTAATGATTAATTAAGTGTTGCATTTTATGGTAGTTAGTTTGTCATTTAGATATTATTACGATATTGATTATTGTTATCGCTTTTTACTTTCTCGTATACGTACGTATATACGGAGTAATATACGTAATATAGAGAAAGTTAGATAATGCTGCGCGAAGAAACGGCGGATTTTCGGCGGAAAAAATTCATTGCCGGGCTCTGGTGACGAAAATGTTCATAAAACAAGTTCCTAAATTAAGAGAGAAAAATCCTTTAACACGTGGTGTAGCCATCCATGTTTTGTGGGTTCTTCATACCGAAAAACCAATTGAAAGCAAAACGTCCGTCCGTCCGTAAACACTGCTAACATAAGATCTTTTCCAAATTGACGAATCCCCTGTGGATCTGCTTCTAGTTGAAGCTTTAAAATTTGGGGGTACTTTACATGACATGTGTAATTTCTCTTCTTTTCTACTTTTCTGTGATCCAAATTAAGTTCTCTAAGCACTTTTCTAGTTTTTGCATACAATGGCATAAAACGCGAATGCTCTATGTACTCTTGTTTTTTAGGATATGTTTGTTAGGATATATTTTTAGGATATGGAATTTTTTAGGATATATCCTGTACTATGATTTGATTATGGACGTGGCTGCTTTTAGAGCATATTTGATTATTAGTTCCTTTCTGCGATGAGATAATGTGTGTTCATTTGCTTCAATTAGTATGCTTCCGATGGGACTGGTATGAAAACATTCTGTAAAAATCCTGAGACCTTGATTATGGACTGTATCCAGTTTTTTGAGGTCACTTTTACCAGCAGATCTGTATATTATTGACATTTTTAACAAAAATAGCAACACCCCTACTTGTAATAGAAGAAGTTGGTCGATTTCTATTGTTGCACTTGAATACTTTTAAATTGACTTATTTATTTTCTTTGGAGTTGGTTTCCTCCACACATACTATTTCATATTTATGTTTCTCACACAAAATCTGTATTCTTTCATATCGAGGATGAAAACCATTAGTGTTCCATTGCAGAATATTCATCAGATGTATTTCTGTTTATTTAAGTTAAGTAGAAGTAGAAGTATCACTTCCTGAGTCTTCATTGAGTTACTAATTTTTAATTTGTTTATAAATCAGGCGAATCTATTTTAATGGATCTTTCTGTTAGGAGAGGATAAGTATTAGTCATCATCTGGATAATAGACTGAGTGTCACAGGGATAATCTTTAACTATTATAATAGAATTTTTAGTTCCAAAAGTTTTCAAGGATATTTTTAAATTGTATGTAATTGAGTGGAAATTGTTCAAGTTTTTCATCAATAATCTTCTGGCTTAATTAGGCTTAATTATTTTATCAATAGTTTTGATTTGATTGTCATCTTGTGTTACTGTGTTTTCACTTTTATCATTTTTAATTTTTTTTTCTTTTTCTTGGTTGGTTGTTTTGGGATGTAATTATTAGTAGTTTTGGATGTGCAGTTATCAGCATGAGCTTGAGAGGAAGATTCAGATGTTAATTTTCTTTTATTCGTTGCTATTATTAACCTTACTATGCTCTTCTATCTGGTTCACGGTGTGTTGTGGCATTTCTTGTGTTATTGCCTCCCATTCTTGACTCTGTTTTGGGATATTATTATTAGTTTTGGATGTGCAGTTTTCATCATCAGCTTCAGAGGAAGATTCAGATGTTAAAGTTATTTTATTCATAATTGGTAAATTGCTATTATTAACCATACTATGTTCTTCTATTTGCTTCATGGTGAGTTGTGGCACTTCTTGTGTTATCATTGACTCCTGTTCTTGACTTTCATTTAATTCTTGGTTAACAGGGGGAGCATTTAAGGTGGGGGTCTTGGTAGGGCATTGATTGGCAAAATGACCAGATTGTCTTCAGATGAAGCATGCCATGGTGTCATTTGCAAAGTAAATCCTATATGATGTAGTCATAAAATATGGTCATTGAATCTGGTACCTTGTTAATGTCCTCTGGATCTGCCTCCTAAAACTCATAATGTGTGAGAAACCAGGTTCTGTAACTCTTGCTTTGATGAATGAAATTTTAGAGTGATTTTGTCTGTTTCTGTTGTTTAGCTCTCTTTATATTACATCATGAGTTATAATAGAACAGACATTTGATATGATAATTCTTTTTTGTTTACTTATTAGGGGCCTGATTGTTAACAAGTTGTTTTGGATTTATTTATATTAATTTAATATGATTATCAGTAATATGGTCGGCGATTTCCTTACTGCTTAAGAAAACACAGACTCTGTTGTTATAAATCCTAGATATAAACCTTATATTCGTACTACAATTGTGGCTAGCTTATTTAAATAGTCTTTTATAGTAAATCCTTCTTTTGATTCTATTACTACAGCTTGATCCTTGTGGGGGAATACATCACTTGTGGCTGCGCTTGCATACGACTTCTTACTCTCAGAGTTGTTCATGTTGGCAGATTCTTTGGTTATGTTGCTGTCAACATTTGGCATAATAGGACCAGCCAGCTCCAAACGCAGCCGACTTGAATGTATTATTGTAGATTGTTCAGTAGATATTCCATATATTTGCCACTTTGCACTCGTATCACAGACTTCCGTGCGGACACGCAACTAAAACGATGTTGACACTACGGAATCCGCGAGTCGACTGTGACCTCCAAATTTGTTGTGACCTCCAAGATTGTTTCTCGATCAAAAGTTCGAATCGTGCCAGATAGACTAGGGAATATTTATTTCGTAAATGAATACTTTAGGCGCTTATGTTCACAGATATACAGACAAAGGAGCAAACATGTGAAAAAACGGTATCAAGGACCCACAATTCGTGAAATATCGCTGGTTAACGTCTTAAGTGAAGTAATTTACTACATATTGGAACAGGATTTATCCCCTTTTCTCTATCAGGGACCCACGATACGAGTTTTCCTGTCGACAAATCGCTGGTTTTTTTTGCCGCAGCATTACATATCTTTCGCTGTACTACACATTTTACTCCGTATGGCGAATTGGAGTCGTACAGGTTCGAATCCTGCGTAGGCATGGTCGTATTTCTGATTGTCTCTCATCATCATCTATCACGTCATAATTCACAATTCAAGGCGTAACAATCTTGTCTTACCGAGGACTACAGCTGAAAAGAAGAACCCAGAAGTGATGATAATGAAGGGAATCTTTAATCAAGTAGAAATTATTTGAAACTGTAACTTCCTTTAACACAAGAGTTGTGTGTACATTTTTCTTTAAGAGTTCATTGTGTTGGAATGTGTATTTGTTCTGTGTTTTTTTTTCTCTTTTTGTCAAGTGTTCCTATTTACATATTTTTAAACAGCACAAAGGGTATATATCAATACCGTGTGAAGAGTATTCCTGTTGTTTTTGTAATGACCGAAGTTAGTGAAAGTGTTAATGCAATTATCAAGAACAATTTGAAACAAAAGTTGGAATAATTCAGAACAAGTTGACCTGATATTAAATGTAGCTTTTTCTAAAAGAAAATATCAAAATTTTTTTTGGAAATAACTCGACTTTTGCTTTTTATAGATACGCATTAAAAACGACGTACTCCTGGTGAGACTAGTGAACATTTGAGAAATTTAGAACGGTGACAAGTTTAACATTAAGTCAGCAAAGCCACCAATATTTGGAAAAACCGTTGGAGCAAAAAAAGTAATTGTTGGATATTCGGAGAGCACAAAAGATCACAAAATTCAGGATATAAAAAATTGTCAATTTTGAAAATGGCTTTGCCAGCTTAACGGACGTAACGGCAACACGAACGGGGGCGTAAAGAAAGTTGCAAGACGCATCTCGGGTAGGTGTTTACAACAAGATGGGAACGCGAAGCTTGAGGGGAACGAGAGCGGGAAGGAACGTCAACATTTATCTTGAACCGGGAACGGGAAGCCTCTCGACCAATGGAAATACAGAGAGTGGTGGCCGCTGGAAAGGAGTTCAGAGTGTAGTGCGATATTGAGGTTAGAGGGTGGATTTGTGAGGTTAGGGTTTGAGACGGGTTTTGTTTGTCATTGTTAAGTTGTTTTAGTTTCTTTTAGTAATTACATTGTATAGAAACATAATTATATTAATACTTAGAATTAAAATTTTTCACAAAAATAATTTTTATTTTTCGTTAATGTACATTGGAATTGTTTGTTTATTGATAAAGTTTTAGTTTGTTGTATTTTTCGTAAGTTCGTATTAGTTTTTGCATTTTTTCATTGTGATGATTTTTTTTCTATTTAATGTTCTTTTGTTAAAGTATTTATTATTCATAGCAGTACATGTAAACACAACAGACAGATGTTAAACAAAGTGTATAGAGTAGCGTAGCTAGAAGTGCTTTGGTTTCGGCAACTGTTATTTGAAGCTCTGTTTTTCGCTGATGTAAATTCATAGATCTAGTCCTCTTCCAGTTGGCGTTTATTGTAAATCGCACGTACCTCGCGTTTCCATTCCCATCCTCGTCTTCGCGTTGCTGTTCCCGTTCGCGTGTTATTGTGGAGTGGCCTTTACACTTACATGCACTTAGTATTGTCTCGGTTGGAACGGCGCCAATCTGGAAGGAGATACCTGGATGATGAAAACGCCGCAAGGTGACATGTAGGTCAGCCCCGGGTCTCACCATCCAGAGGGGGAAGAACACCGCCTCCTCATATGATAAAAGCACGCACTACACGGACTGCTACGGACAGTTGACGCGCCCGGACATACGTGATCACGTTTCGTTCCCCTTCAGCGAACCCACAGCCGCAATTCGCTCCCTAGACGACGCCTGCGTTTCGAAGAACGGGCAAATCTTGCGGCATCCCGGACGCCATTGGGCGTCCCCGCCGCTTGTCGGCTGCGCAGTCGACCCTCAGAAGAATGCAGGTCGCTGCGCCGCTTCCTTCTGCGCCGCTGCGCCGCTCCGCTCCACGCTGCGCTGCCTGCGCGCGCCGCCGCCGTCGGTTTTCTCCTGTTACATGGCGACCGTAGCGCCGCGACTGGCCGCTCTTAGGGGTCTTAGGTAACAGGGCGTATCGCATGAATCACTGTTAGGTTTGAGCGCGCCTGTCAATGGGCTTCTACGGCCACGGACTCTCGGGCGAGGAAAGTAATTAATTAGACCAAAAGATTTGAGCCGCTGCAGCCTGGGGCTGGGAAGGGGGGGGGGGGTTCTGGGCCAGGAAAGCAGTAGCGGGAGGCGCGTTCCGTTCGGCTTTGGAGATACGGCTTGTTAATAGGGCAGCTTTTTTATGGTGCAGCTCTCCGCGGGTCGGGCATGGCGTTTTCTGAACGTTGGTCGACTGCTGGGAGTTATGTGGCCACTTGTCTGCTCTGGTTATGAAATAGTTACCAAACTGGGAGAAGATTAGACGTGGAATAAAATCTTCCTGATAGAACGGAGGAAAAACGAAAGGCCGTGCTGCGAAGGATATTAATTGAGGCCGTGGGTGGTGGAGTTCACTTGCTCTAGAACGGTGCGGCGTGGCGGGGCAGGAGAGATGGTAATCTGGGCTACCTAAGGATGTCGGTCAGTCGGTTTGTGCATTCCGGTTTTGCTGCTGTCCTGTCAACTACCTTGTCATTTTCCTCTCCGTTTCTAAGACACGCGATGCTTTCTGCGAGGTCTCCCAATCATTTGCCTGCAGAAACTTTCGATGCATTCTGGTCTACAGTTTTGTATACAATTTGAAATGCAAACAAAGGGTGCATTCGCAGGAATAAATGTTGTGTGATAACCTACCTTTTTGTTTTATCACAACAATTTTTTCATAATTATTTCTATATCTCTTCGATTAACATTCCTTCACCGAAAAAAACTTTACTTTTTCCAAATTAATTCAAAAGCTATTTTCTTTCTACCTTCTTTCTCTTCCCATTCTCTTGTATTCAATTGTTTTCTGTTTCCTCTATTTTCTTTCCCCTCTCTTTCTCTGTCCATCTGTCTGTCTGTCTCTCTGTCTCTCTCACTTTCTCCGCACACGCGCGCACACCTGCACACACACGCGCGCGCACACAAACCCATACGCGCGTGTTTTTTCTTCCTTTTTTTATTATTTCATTGGTTATTCTTCCTCTTGTCTTACGTTCCTACGAACACGTTCACTCTTTCCTCTCCTCAAACTTGCTGCGCTCATCACAACATCATGTATCGACATCATTTTGAAATGCAATTGTAACTGCGGTTTATCTGCAGTTATCAACGTGAAGGATGTGCTAGACACACGATTGATCAAAGACGAAGCTCTTTCACTTGTCTCACCGTTTCCTTTACTTTCACGCCTGAGGCAGTCAGTTTTCCAACTCTCAGTGGCGCGTTCGCAATATTCCCAGTAGAATTTCTGGAAAGGAGTGCACTCTTTTCGCAATCCGCTCTAGCGAAACGCAAGTCGGCCATTAAGGGAAGTATTGCCGAGCCTTTTCTTTGGCCTTACCGACAAAGAAAGTTTGCGAAAATGTCAAGATTCAAGACTGTAAGAGCGTGAAAGCAATGTCATATAAACTCGGCGCCGGGCAGCGGCGGGAGTTATGCAAGCGTCCGTTACGCAGCATGACATTGTAGTCGCGCGAAGCACAATCTTCCGCCAGGAGCGCTCGCAGCCACCTGCTGCTCGTCTCCGGGGCCTTTCTTCCGGCGGCGCCAAAGATGAGCCCGGAGGCTGCGGTGCTTCTTTCCACGCCGCCCGCTGCAGCCAGCAACAGCGCCATCCATGGCACCCGGAGGCCAATTCTAACGGCCGGCTGCTCTGATCGGTCTTTTCCATGGTTTCTCCAACCAACGCCGTAGGAATGCCGTAGTTGTACTCTAACAACCGCGCAACGGACTGCGCACCCACTTTCCTTCTCCTTCCTTGTCCTCTCATCATCCCATAGTACAGTGTCACACACTTACGTGCACTACACTACCACACATGTCGCGAGGCCAGTGGGGTGCTTACAACTTGTCCCGGCTGGGGCGGTGCCCTGCTGGTGACAGATACCTGGATGCGGAAACCCCGCAATCCTAACCGCTAGCGGTAGCTCAGTGCATCAACTGATGTCACTGCAGCGCTTCTAACCGGGAGGTGCTAGGTTCGAGTCCTGACGGCGGCAGGATTTTCGACACTAGCTTTTCAGCTAGGTCGAATTCAGTTGCTGTCTGGAGGAGAATTCTAGCGGCCGGCTGCTCTGATCGGTAGTTTTCCGTGGTTTCTCCGATCAACACCAGGCGAATGCCTAACAAAAGGGCCACGGACCGCGCGCGATCTGTCCTTCCTCTTCCTTGTCCTATCCTCTCCCTTTACACACACACTTACACTAACATGCACAATACTACCACATCTTCCGGGAGACTGGTCGGGAGCTTAGAGCTTGTCCCGACGATAATTTAATGGACGGGGCGGTGCCCCGTTGGTGGGAGAGTCCTGGTTAGGGGGAAAACCCACTAGCCGACGGTAGGTCGGCGCCGGATCTCGCCATCCAGCGGGGGAAGATCACCGCAATATCCCGAGAAAAAAACATGCCCTACACTAACGGGACTAATGACCGAAATAGTTGACGCGCCCGGAAACACGAAAAAATCAATCAACCGCAATCCTACGTGTAGGTCGACTTCGGATCTCCCATGCAGCGGGGAAGACGTCCGCCACCTCCCATGATGAAAACGTGCGTTACACTTACGGGAGGGATGAGAATAGCTTTAACGCGCCCGGTAACACGAAATAATAAATCAAATGCGAATTAATTCGAGCCTTGGCTGTAACTGTGGAGCTCGGCATCAAACCATGGAGTATGTCATCTACGAGTCTCCGCTCAGGGACTTGAGCGGATCACTACACGATCTTTTGGGTGCAGGGATGGACTTCTTGAACTTACTATTTGAAAACTTTTTTTAAAACTTTTTTTACGTGTAACATTTCACAAAATATACTTTTTTGTTTGTGTTTATATCGTGTGCCATATGTAAGTCAAAAGCTAATATAAAACTTCAGCCATTCTTTGAAAAATTCAAATGATAATAAACAATATAACGCGAAAATTAAAATTACTAATGCTTTGAAATAGCTACAACTACATTAAATAATTTAAATATTAATATCGAGGAATATATTGCATTAAAGAAATCTCTAGCTTGAAAGTTGAAGGTGTAGGACATGTTCAAAAATATTTTAATTTTATCACCCTATAATTCAAAATTAGGTGATAACTTCTAATGTTTAGAAAAAAACTTACTTGAAATAATTTAATGGACTAATATTGGGAAATTGATTACATTAAGAAATAAATCTCTATCTTTAATGATTTAGCTGTGGGACAGTGTTGAAAAGTTGCAAGTACACCGTCGGATGAAAATGATAGTCAATGGGTTAGGCCCGCTTCAAAAGAGTAATGTTATTGTTGGTTGCAACCAAACGAGGTAAGGATGTGCTGGATACAGCGGCCTTTTCTGACCGTAACTGGTAGAAAGTATTTTCATTGTTTTTTAGTTGACGCCATGGATTGTGGCGAGTTTCAAAAGTAGTATTTCTAGAAAGGGTTAATGGTTGTTTCATTGAAAAACTTCTTAGTTCGCCAACGTTTCGGGACTTTATGTTTCCTCATCAGGGCTGTGGGACACATATTTACATCGTTACTCCATCCAAGTTGGATATATTACATGAGAGTAAATATCACATTCACAATGATAAGCTAAGATATATAACATAATACACTAAAATTACTTATTTAATTACAATTAAAATACAATATATTATACATATTGTCATTAAAACCCACCGTACCAAAGTTGAATATTGAAGAGCAAAATACTAATCATCCAACAGATGGCATCAAGGACATCCGCATGAAAGCACTTCCACTCTCTGGCTCCATGTTTAGGAATGCACTGTTATTATTTTCAATTATGGACCTCACACTGCTGGAGTCAATGGTCAGCTTCCTGTACCATGCGTTGGTTTATTAATATCATAAGCTAGTCTAGCTCTACAGATATAATTGATTTGAAATGATCTATTAGTTTTTTATATGGTAAATATTTTAAATCCAATGGCTTTAATTAATTTTTTGTTAAATATTATATTTTGAATTCAACCTTATTACTTATAAGTTACATAACCTCTTACGATCTCTATTTTATTTTTTAAAATTATTTATGTATATTTTTAAAAAGTATATTGTATTATTTAAACCATACATCGGACACTGCACCTACTTCTTTTTCTGTTGTCTCATCATAAGGAGGCGGATACTATACTTGTCAAAACTAACCACAATTTTTTTTATTTTGAACTTCTTTGTATTAACGTATTATTGAAATTTACATATTAGTAATTAAATTACGGATAGAATATATGCCAAAAAAAACAATGTAACAAGTTAAGTTTCATATTACCGAATAGCATTATATATCACCATTTGGTTATTATAATGGAATTGTTCTTACACCACTCATAGTAAATTTTAAAACATATTTATTTCTAGGCACTTTTGTAATAAAACTTTATTTGAATATTTAATAGTATTACACATAAAAAATTATAAATACATATAAAAGTAATTAACGAAATGAGTGGATAAAGAGAAGTAAATTGCATGAGTGGTATGTTGAAGAAAACGAGCGACGATAGGAGAGTTTTCTTATTTACCAGAGTGCAATTATACCCCTTTATTCACATGTTACCTTCAAAATTTTTCGTTTCTATTTAAGAATAATTAAAATTTTCAGAAATTCAATCGCATCTTTACCAATCAAAGCATAAATTTGATGACGTGGTTTTTGCTTCTGAAAAAGGCCTATTTTATTGGGACATGCATTGTGTACGTATGATCACTATAGTGAGTTACAAACGAAAGAAATGTGTCAAATGGAAGACAAATGAACTTACTGCGGATGAAATATTAGAAGGAAATCCATTAAAACGTTCCTTTCCAGGAAAATTAAAACAGGTATGAGAGAGAATATAACATTAATAAACATTGAAAAGTAAACAAAAGTCACTTCTGTGACAGTTTGCTGGCGTACTTTTTAGAACAGGTAAACTCTGCTGTTGTTTACATTTTTTACATTTGTAATGCTAATACCAACTGCTTTTTATGTAAAATATTTCATTTATTTATGTTAAATATTTTACGAGTATGTTGACCCATTAGTCAGCTAGCTTAACGCGTATTTCAATTTTGTTATATTCATTCGTTGTTTAGATGTAGTTGTAGGTACGTAATCTGTGATGTACATTTTTTTCATGTTCGGTCGACTGGAAATACCTTGGCCACATCTGTGTAATGGTATCTTAATTAAACGATCGCCACATGGAACTGAGTATATTACATTGCTCCTGTTCTCATTGTTTAGCTTGTCTTTACTTTTGCTAAAAAATAGTATTTCCAATAATTCTATTGTTGGAGAACGCTATATTATATTGGTCATTTTTAAGCCCATTATTCTACCCAGTGGTTCCAATAAACTTTTACTGGACTTATATTCTGTGATGGAGTTTGTGATACCTGTTCAATTGTAAATACGTGTCCCACAGCACTGATGAGGGAACGATAAATTTCCGAAAATTTGGCGAACTCAGACTGTTTTCAATGAAATGACCAACAATCATGAACCATTCCTAGAATTAATAGTGGGGCCGTGAATTCAAGAGCTATAGCAAAACGTAGTATGTTGCTAATGAGTAGGGAGTGGATTTCCATGTAATTACATGTTTTTACAGAATTTTACCTGCATTGAAGAATGTTTTTTAGAGTTTACACGATTTTCTAAATGAATTAGAACTTTCTATTTTACATATTTTGGTATAATTACATATTTTACCTATTACTACATATTTCGTTACATTTTAATATATTTATAAGTCACAACAAAACATTTCAGCTGTGCATTTGCGATTTATGTTACGGAATCATCTTTCTTACAAATCAAACGTAATGCTGCTGCGCATCTATAACCACCATATTTTCGCCATGAATTGTCAAACATACTAACTTACTCTTCCCTACCCCCCTCCCTCTTACTGCGTACTTGGAGTAAAGGATGAGCGAATTTTTATAAACAAAACTAATTTCAACCACTTTCTTGCTTATGTTTCAAACAGCACATTCGTTACTCGATCGAAAACTAACAATTTTGTTACACAAAATTGTCTTATCGCGTTCTTCAATTTGGGGGGAGGGTATATTGTCTTTAACCCCCTCCCTCGGAATCCATCACTGGCTACACGGTAATACTATATTCACTTGAACACCTGCTCCTCGTAAACATTGTAATATTCTATGAGCGTATTTTATACTTCGAATAAAATTCTTAGTCGTAAAGTCTAGTGTGCAATTTCTTCTGTAGAGGTAGAACTTACTCTCAACCACCCCGAATCGATTGCACACTAAGAACTGATCGGCGATGTCTATGCTCGGGAAAGGTTCGCAGAGAACAATTTTGAACACAATAATGAATTTTTATTTTACTTATATTCTATTTTTTCTTACATGTTTTGCAAAACATAAGAACATATATATATACATATTTTGCATTTTTTATTACAATAAATTCCGTTCCCTACTAATAAGAGATGTGAAGTTCTGTTTCATTGTGACTCAAGCCTTATACATACGCATTCATCGAGTTTCCTACCGTAGTATATTTCTAATCAATCAAGTTTGTGAAGGACATTCAAAAATTGTTTAAGCGAGAAGAATTAAATTCTACCATGTATGGTCGTCACGTAAATATGAGAAGCCGTTCACATCAGTACAATCGAATCAGTCATGATATTGGTACGTCAACAAAGAAGCCTCCTTAAGATCCCAACGTTTGATCCTAATGATTTATTTAAGATATGAAATATTTCTTTTCATCTTCCTCTCTATTTATCTATATATCTCTTTATAATTCTAATAATATTGCCTAGCTCAATTTTTATTTTTATAGAACAACCTTACTTAACCCGAACTCGAAATATTCCTTTTTATCTCAGGGTTTCATTTATATAATTAAAATAGTGAGCCTGAAAATCCTCCATCTCGTATAAGGCTGATAGAATCCTTTATATCGGGGAATTTTGAATTGATGGATTATATTCCAAATATTATTAAATAATAGCATTGAATTTCTGCTTATTGCAGTAGTGCAACAGTGCCCTAGTTTATCATTAAATGAAAATAATTTCAAATTTTCATAGATGCACAAACAGAAACATTGACTGAAAACGAGTTATATAGCTATAAAAACAAATAAGCAACCACATTCATATTTACAAATAACAATTATTTACGATTTTTACGTACTCGGATCCGTGTGCTATTATATCTTTAAGAAATCTTTTTTGATGGCCATTTCTTTTAGTGCCATACACTGATTAGTGCGTAGGCTAGTCTGTAGAAGCCCCTAGCGCCTTCTTTTGATAGCGCCTGAGCAAGTATACCTATAAATACCTAATTAATTGCCACGTATTTTCGTGGCGAAAACGGATGTGAGCTGGGGGTCAGCACATACATAAGTTGCTCAACGGAAACCTTCACATGGATTATTGCTAATTAATTGCCACAATTTGGTATTAATTGCCACATATTTTCGTGGTGAAAACGAGTGTGAAATGGGTGTCGACACACACACACACACATAAGTTACTATAAGTGATTTACAAGTAATTGTAGTATAAACTATTCTAATGTTGTTAACCGTTGAGATTAAATTGCACAGAAAATCAAACAATTTCATTCTAACCACTGTAGAACTCACGACCATTAGGAATGTAATTCAGGGGATTTGGTTCACGGAATACTTTCATTCCATTCTCAGGGCTGGAGGAAAACATGTGTGAAGACTACATCAGTATGAATAAACACTTCACAAATTAATATCAAGATATGCACAATTTTGATATGGTTTTATGGTTGCACTGGTAATTTATGCATTGTATTAAAATGCATTGTCTGTTTTGTTCTTTATGCCACCTTACATTATGGGTTTTAAGTTGATATGGTTGACAATGGTGTCAGTTCCTTCATTAATTATACATTAATGACGAAACTATGAATCAGTGTGAATGTGTAAATAAGTATCTGATCTGCTTATTACCAGATTGTTAAATATGTTTTTAAAGCAGCTGTTAAAAATTAAATAATATAACAAATTATTGACCGGCAGAGCGTACAAACTGTATATTATGTAATATTAATTTTATTTTCCCTTTCTCTTGTAATTAATTATAAATCATTATCAAATTGTTAATAACATTAAGAAGTGATGTAATGTATCAGAATTTCCTCAGTTCGGAGTTTTCTTGTTATGGTGTTTTAATTAAACACCTGCTCGACCGGATACACATGCTTGAGTGGGTGTCGTGCGAGGTTCTGACCTTACAACTGTGTTGTAGTAGAGTTCTCACATATTTGCTTTGGTGCCTTGGCCCGTGTCGGACGGAACGGGACAGATCCTTGAGCTGCGGCAACTCCATGGGAAGGTGGAGTCGAACCTGAACATACTGTTCCTGAGAGAATGTAAATTTCCATAATTATTTAGTAAGGTTTCTACATCTGGTATCATTTTTGCATATCATGTTATTAATTTGTGAAGGATATTTTCATATTGGTTTAATTTTTTTCTAATCCGGTGAAATACATTCCTCATTTAATTTTATTGTGAAAATTTGACTGGCTTTCTCCTTAAATTGAATTTTACACACACACACACACACACACACACACACACACACACACACACACACACACACACACACACACACACACACACACACACACACACACACACACACACACACACATATATATATATATATATATATATATATATATATATATATATATATCTGTAATTTTCTGACCACTCATGAAGAGTAGGAGCCCCCCTCCCAAAAAAAACATCTCCAACAATGCAATACAGTTCAAAAATATCTCATTTTGTGAAATACTTAAATACACTTCATTCGGGTCTCACCTGTCCATCACTTATTCATCTATACTTTATCATTTCTCCAACAATACCTTTTCCCCAAAAACCTTTTTGTGCCCACACAAAACTCACTAGAGAACTCATCTATCTCCACAAATTGTATGCTCCCTTGGAATACAAAAGCCTGGTTTTAAGAGCCTTGAAACCATCCTGTCCGAGCTATGCGCGACTGTAATATGTGTTGTAATAATCTATTTTTGTGTCGGAATTTTCAAAACTTCATTTTTATGTTCTAAATTTGTTGGGTGAAGTACTTGCGAGTAATTCCTTAACCACTAATAGCACTCTTATAGGATTTTGTTCCAATGGTTTCTAATAAATAGTAAAAAGCCGTCATCTATCCTTAGCGTTTTATAGAGAGATAGGAGTATTGTTATTATTATTATTCCTCTAATTCACGACTAAAGATGTTATGAGTCGGTTGAATTTAGAATCTAATCCAGGTTGCAACCATTTCGGTGACTTCACAATTTCATGCAAAATGTGGGCTGTTCCCAATTAAGTAATGACTGCACAAAATGTGCGCTGTTCCCAATAAAGCAATGTGTTGTTGTAGTTGTTATTATTATTATTATTATTATTATTATTATTATTATTTAAATGAACGCAGGAAGTAAATGGGAAATACAGAAAAATATTGGAATTTGTGGAAATGGAAATACAGAAAGTATTTCTATATTTTTCTTACAATTCTCAGAGTAGAAGTATAATAATAAATTGGATGGTTAATTCTTTCGTTCCTTTATCTTTGCTATATTTTGCATAAGTATTAGTGCATTTGCTGTATTTACTCAAGAATTTCTACAAGAACTTTATAATTGCCATTTAGGTCACCTGAAGAACTCGAATTTCACCAAAAGCTCTAGGAGAGGGGATTAATTTTACTGGTCGGATGAATAAAGAGTAGATAAGTACACTCATCTGACAGAATGTGACTGTTCCCAGTACCAGAGTAGAAAGCAAAAACTGACCTCTCTACACCGACGCCTTGCTACAAGACCATAATCTCCGCCAATCCTTCTGACCACACAATAGTGGGTAATGATATGATTCGTTCCTCGACTGGCCACAATGACAGTTGAAGTCACGTTCGCGCAGTGAGCAGTTATTGTAAAGCAAATAATGCCACCGATCGCATTGGGATTAATTTAATTGCTTTGGTTAGCGCGGAGAGTGGATTTAATGGGCAAAAAACAATAATCAAAATATTCCAGGTCTTGACTTTTGATTTCTATAAATGAGAATAGTCTTCTTGACCAATTTGATCTCAATTATTTACATTTTTCTCTGTGTTAACACTATTCGCCGAATTGAACTTATATTTGATGTTTAAAATATGTTGCCTTTATTATGTTCTTATGTTTATGTCATATTTTTTTCTCCTCAAGATAATTCTCATTCATAGCTCCCTTCACAGATTAAAAAAATTTTTAGTAAGTCATAAATTATATAATTATATTTTTCGTCCCTTTTCACTTTCTCGTATACGTACGAGTAATATGCGTAGTATAGAGAAAGTTAGTAATGATGCAGAAAATCGATTTCGAGATTTCAACGGAAATACATGTTTTGGGGTCTCGTGATACAGAAAAAGTATTTTTTCAACGTCCGTCCGTCTGTCCGTCTGTGAACACCACTAGCACATAAACCATACGTCAGATGTTTTCCAAAATGGATATTCGCCAGTCGATTTGGTTCCACTCGAGGCGCTGCGATTTTGAAAAAAACTTTCTTGAAAATTTTCTCAAACCGGCTTCAACTTTTTTCTTTAAACTTTTAGTAGGGATAGCGCTAAATGTACTCTATAAAATGACATAAACTTCATATTGCTCCATGCTTTTGCTTTTTTAATTACAGTAATGTATTATTTTACTTCTCCCACGTTGTTAATATTTACATTAGCGGCTACCTGTTCACATTATTATATTTATAAGAACATGTGCTTTAAATAATGTCTTATAAAGTTTCTCGAAAAATCAATGGTTTTCTATAAAACAAGCTCAAATTACGCATTTTGAGAAACGCTCGAACGCCAGTTTCTCAAAAATGGCTCCAAATTCTTTCTTCAAACTTTTCCAATAGTGCTTATTGCACTATTTACTATGACGTTAAGTTCATTTTGCTGTATTCTTTTGTTTTTCAAGAATTACACAAATGTATTTTTGTTTTTAATTTCTCTCACGCCGTAAATATGCACATTTTCAGCAATTTGTAAACACTATTGCATACTTGAGTTAAAGTGCTTCAATCACTTTAAATGAAGTTTTTCGAAAAATCAAACATTTTGTGGAAAAGGGCTTGAAATATTGTATTTACAGTATCGCTTAAACGCTATTTTCTTCAAAACGGCTTTAAATGTTTCAATGAAAACTGCTATTTAGGACGAGGTTTTACTATTCTTTAATATTCTTAAAGTTATATTCGATTCTACTATTAGGAAAGCGAGAAGTTCAAAATTTTTTTTTAAAAATGATACTTGGGCGGCCATATATGGCAGCTGGCAGGAGGATGGGACAATATCGTAAAGCCAGTCTTCATCCAAGGAAATTAGAAAACTTTACTACGGGAATGTCTGTGCCTTTCTGTAGCACTACTAGTTCTAATTTTCGAACAACATACTACTTTAAAACTAATAACAATCAATATTATGAAAACCATCACAATGTTACAATTAAATCAGTTAATTGTAAAGAATACTATTTTTATAAGCGAAATATAGCAGTTTTGAATTTAAAATATAGATATGTTTGTTCCATTTATAGTATTGTTTGCATGAATAAAGCGAGGAAGAATTTCAACTCTCTTATCTACATTTGCATCGATCACTGTAATTTGAAGCATCAAATTCCGAACGATTGACGCTGCGCGAGATTAGTTTGTTATGATCCCTAAATATTTCACAATGAAATGAGACATTCAGTGTATAAAAATGAACACAATTGTTATTAAATATTTATTTGCAAAAGGTTAACAAAAAACAAGTGCATAACTACGTGCATAAATAATATTTCATTGGTCGGACGTACATAGAGGAGGAGGATAGTGAATTTTTTTATTAACTCATCTCTTGTTATTCCTACTAGATTTTGGAATTATTCATTATCGTATAAATAAGCATTGTATGGAAAAGGCTACACCTGATGTATCGTTTATGCATAAGCTAAACTTTACATTGTAACAATGATTAGTTATACATGTTACCTGAAAACATCATGCACGTTAATAATAACGTGTAAGTTAATGTTTAGTATACGGATGAATTATTTTCTACATGAATTACCACAACACTTCTGCCAGAATTATTAATTATTTTTACTACTTAGTCAGTATTGCGTGTATTTTCAACCGTTTCATTACCTGAAAATGTTTCCAGGAGCATTCATTCCTTATGTTTTTCTCAAAATGTTTGACAAGACGTTTATTTCCAATGGTTTCGAAGGTCTCGTCGATCTGAAAACGTTGGCCAGAACATGTACATCTTGTTTAAATGGCAGTTGCCCCATCCTCCTGCTCGGTGTGCGCCCGCCGGGCTGTCCCTCGGGGCTGGTGGCGCGTGGCGGCGCGTGGCGGCGTGCGGCGGCGCGTGGCGGTGGCGGGCCTTCCGGGGGCTTCGACCGGCGCGGCTCCGGGCGCTGAGCTCGGGGCTCCGGGCGCTGGAATCGCGCCCGCTGCCGCCGCGGAGGCGGAGTCAAGCGAAGCGGTGGCGGCGGCGGCGGAGGGGCGGGCCCAGGCGACAGCTAGGCCGCCTCACTGCTGCAGATGTGCCAGCCCCTGCGCACAGAAATGGAATATTAAGATGGGACGGAAAACGAACACTTGGCTCGCGCTAAGAGGAAGTGGAGTGAAGTAGCGGCGGAGGGTTGACGGAAGTGGCGAGGATTCAGGGCTGCCGGTGTGCCAATGGGTATGTCCAGGAAATGCAAAAGATGTAAACGTTGAAAGAGAACTTCACAATTCAACTGAGACAGTGATTCGGTAGGGTCAGTTTGGCATTTAGATTTGATAAAAATAAAACTATTAAAATTACTCATCGCGAATTAAAAATACAGCAATATAACCTCAAACACATTCTAAACTCATAACGACATTATCTCGTTCGTTCGCCGGATCCAACAATTGAAATTCTCCTCATTTTCTTCATAAAAAAATACTTGAAACAATATAAAAACTTTTATCAACACACAAAAAGATAACAAATAACAAACAGATTTTTTAGAAATCGTTCTCGGCCCTGCTCTTCCTAATGAAAATATCAAACAATGTGCTACATTCTTTGTTCCTAATTATTAATTTTTGAAATAGCAAAAATGACCAACCAAATAGAGAATTAATTTTGAAATCACAATATTTATTAAGCAACAATTAATTACTTTTTCATAATTCCGTTAAAAATGTCTATTCGATACCAAAAAGTTGTTGTTAGTCGTAATACTGAAGTGTCGGCTACGCGTTCCCGCCGAGAGTAGACGGTGAATAAAAGTATGAACAGAAGATGGCGAATAGAAGCAAAATAAATGTACAAGAATCTCATGACTGTCGCATATAAGTGCTAAAGAGCTTTAGAAGAACAACGAAAATACATAGACGGTTGAATGTTCAGTGTCAGGAAGCAGAAATATGAAATAAGAGTCAGGGTCGCATGCCAAATAGTCGCGAGTGTATTTTCGTGTTGCAACTGGTTCTGCGTGCTACCGTGACGCCCAACACTTTCCTGAGACGAATATAGATAGATAATATGTTTATTTTAGGTCGCACCCACCACTTGTGTTATTAACGACCTCATTCTCAATACATTTACAATACATTACAATCAGGGGCGCATTTACATATGGGCTAAACGGGGATGCTTAAATCTACGACTATTTTAGTTCCTGTTGCCACATTAAAGTATGTAGGTCAATTACGTTCACTTAATATTACTAGGTCTTTTTCTACAAATTCTCCTAATATTTTCCCTTTGTAATCAGTACTTTCGGAGATCCAATATAAATTATGACTATTAAAGCCGCTTACCAAAATAATATATTTGTTAACTTGCTGCACAACATTCTCAAAATCACCATTTTCAATGGAAAAGAATTAGGTATTATGATTTACATAAACAGAAACACTTATTTTCGAGTGATAGCTTCACCACAACTACTTCCTAATTACTTGCTGTTGTTGTTTTTGTTTTGTTTCTTTTTTTGCACTTCATCGCTGACTATCGATTGTGTGTGTATCGAAGTGGCAACTCATTCTCTACCATTTACGCGCGTTAATCTATTTCTGTAGTCACACGAGCTCAGAGCGCACGATGTTGCCTCGACGGTGGCAAAGGCACGTCTGGAGGAATGTAGTGTTTCTAAAAGGGTTCTGTGCCATTCTAGCGCTTAAGCCATTCACATTCCATTGGAGAATTTTAATCTTCACTGTTGCAATTTTCTCTTAATGAGTCTTCATTCTCTGAAGGCGGCCGTGAAGATTAGGAAATCTAGGATTCTTCTAATACATATTTATTATTATTATTATTATTATTATTATTATTATTATTATTATTATTATTATTATTATTCGCGTAGATCCATAAGTGCCTTCTAAAAATGCTTTCAGTTACTCGTAAGACATTAATTTGGAAGGTTTTCGTAATTTTTTAACTGGAGCTAATTGTTTCTGTTTTTTAACATTACTTCTTTCCTTTAATTTTTCTTTTTCTTCTCGCTTCTGGATAGTTTGGCAAAGTTTTTCGCACTTACAATTGCACTGTTTGGAGGAGATACATTCATTTCGTCATTGGATATGTTGGTAATCAGTATGACGGTTTTTGATTGGTTTCACTTCACTCAGAGGAGGGAAACTGTAAATCATTAGAACATGCGGGTTCGTTCGCAACATCAATTACTTCATTTTTTGCATTGTTTCTGTGTTACATGAGTCGGCGATATCGACATTTTTTACATTTTGCAATATGACCTTCCTTTTTACATTGAAACTACTTTATTATTAACATAAAGTTTATTAGGCACACACGTTAGGCACTTTCAAAAACTTAATATATGCGTAAAATTCTTTTTTATAAAACCGACACGAAGAAATTACACTGGAGAATTTCTTATAATATTTAGCTTGTCGAGTTTCTATAACTGAATTTTTCTATAACTGAGGAGTGTATAACTGAATTTGGTATCACTGGGTACCCATTAGGCAATACTATACGTCTCTACTAACATAAGGCCTCACATTTTGTTCACTGCCGTCAGTATTTTGCCTTGTATTTCTCAGTAATATCGTCTACTAATTTTTTTTTGTCATAAGAAATATACACACTCTATTATTCGAAATCTTTGACGCGTATATAATATGTCAAGAGAATTGAACGAGAGCTGTTGGCGCTTCGACATACCTTTCTAGAGATGTACTGTAACCTTTACCGTCGATAATAATTCTTTGTTCAAAATGCAATATACCCTGATAAAGACCAACTTTGTTATCACTCGGGCGATCTTCAACGGTCTGGCTCCTGTAGACAGAGTCCATCCCGGCAGTTGACGCTTCGTTGAATTGCACTTTTACATACTATTCCCCATCGGGGAATTCGCAGGAAAACAAATGCTATTCGTTGCACTTGTTAACTGAGCGCAAAGAAAACTATTCACCAGAATCTACGTTCACTTGGAACACGCTATCCAAGTAACACTCCTACTCGGCCAGAGAGCTCGAAGTGCACGATGTTGCCTCGACCGCTGCAGAGGCAAGCCTGCAGAGACATAGAGTTTCTACGAGGGCACTGGGCCATTTCGCGCGTCCGTGAAACCCACCTACGACGGAATCTGAGCGGCGTTCCAGACCTCGAAGAGGCCTGCTACGAAGCTACTTTAACAAAACGCTAATTCCAGCCTACGGCCTCCAAAAGTTGAAGAGAACGAAGTGAAAACCAGCGAACGTAGTGAATACAGAACATAGCCTTGGAATTCAGAACAAAGCCTCGGAAATGTGGTGAACATTCAGATGAAATACTTGGCAAATAAGAGATGTGTGGCAGGGGAGCCTGAAATGCCGACTGCCGCGAACCCATTTTCCTCGACTTGTAAGCGGGATGACACTGGACGGCGCTCGAGCACCGACCCTCGCGTTCAGCCGCTGGATGCGCGTGGCCGCGGGGTCCCGCCTGGCGCGTTGCGCTCACGGACTGGGCGAGGGAGGCCTGCTACAATTTTTTTATTTTATTTTTATTTTACGTCAAAAAACAGTTAAAACTGCGTATGACGTGCTATGGGGAAAAGTGAATTGTGTGCACTTTTTCAAAATTCTGTGATCCCTACACTAAGTCATATACTACTTAAATTTTGAAAACAGAAAAAAAACTCCCATGTAATAAAATCTATTTTCAAGGATAAATAAGAAATAAATTTTGGCTCTCATCCATGTTGTCCTTCGGAATAATACTTCCTGCCGCGACAACATGGAAACGATAATTTGAATAATTGTATTTCCCACTGAATTCTAGAAGACGTGCACAGAAATCCATTTTCCACACGGTGTGACGTCCTATCCGCGACGCCAGAAAGCCGATTGGGAAAGCCGATCGGAGGGCGAGGAAAGGACACCGAAGGGTGAAAGTTCATTAAACGGAACGTCTCAGAATAAATGTTACAAACTTCTAGGGCACGCAGAGAGGTTTTGAGCCAGGTTTTTAGGCAACCTCCGTGTACAGATGTTCAGTAGGCACATGAAACCTTGAGAGCGTGATCATTGTTGATCTCTCTAACCGCCCTAGTTGTGTGTACCATTTGATTGTGAAACATTCTGTGGCCGAGCATAGCCGCGTTGCGCGTACCTGCGCCTCCGCGAGGTGCGTGGCGGTGCGCTGTGCGTGGCGGTGCGCGCGCTGCTGGCGCTGGTCGGCGCGTGCAGGCGGCTGCAGCTCGTGCACGGGCGCCGGCCGCGGGGGCTGGTGCACCTGCCAGGCAAGTACGCATCTCTTTTTATTTATTTTATTTATTTATTTATTTTACGTCAAAAAAACGTTAAAAACTGCGTATGACGTGCTATGGGGAAAAGTGAATTGTGTGCACATTTTCAAAATTCTGTGATCCCTACAATAAGTCATATACTACTTAAATTTTGAATTTTGAAAGGGAGAAAAAAAACTTCCCATGTAATAAAATCTATTTTCAAGGATAAATAAGCAATAAATTTTGAATTTTGAAAGGGAGAAAAAAAACAAAAAAACTCCCATGTAATAAAATCTATTTTCAAGGATAAATAAGCAATAAATTTTGGCTCTTATTACTTCCTGCCGCGACAACATGGAAACGATAATTTGAATAATTGTATTTCCCACTGAATTCTAGAAGACGTGCACAGAAAATGAAGTTACATTTATGTCCAGAAGCAAAACAAGGGGCCATCTCAGCATTTGCTCAATGGATCAGGGAAACTGGACGAAAAACCTGATCGAGATGGGGGTCATTGACCAGGAAGCTGTGTTACAATAGTTGTTACAGGTTTATACTCATTTATACAGTCCAAATGGTAATTAATGCATTATGTATCATCTTTATATTACTGTTTTCAAAAGCTCGCGGGAATTGAAGGAAAGCTGTGCAGCCTGTAGCCTTCTAAGAGGTGTCTTGTTTTTGTCGTACGGATATACCCAAGAACTCGGGGAAAATCCAAAAATAAGAAACAGTATCACAAAATAAGAAAAGCGAATATTTGATTTTGTCATTCCTCCCATTCTCCTACTGCGCGGGCCGACTGAATTCTCAGAATCATTTGCGTACGACACAGCTGACTTCATACGGCAGCAAGGCTCGAAGGAAGAGGCCGCCCAACATTAAATATTAGCTATACACATGTTGCATTATGAAACTACAACTACTTTGATATTCATGGTATGTAAATAACGGTACTGTGTAAATACTATACTATGTTAATACATCATTCGTGGTGACTAGTTTTGATAAAATACTTTATTTATTGCAGTATTATAATCGATGTTCTTGAGCCACGTGCTCCGTCCATTGCTTCACACTTTATGGAACGTAATGAAGGAATCAAAAGTATGAAACACTAACGTACCCGGTTTCACAACATTTACGGGTCTCTGAGCTTTAACTTCAATCCTCAATTCATTAGAATGTTCGAATATAGCAAATTTTATCACTTGAACCTGATGTATACAAGGCAGAAACCATTGCAAATTTATTATGGTTTTTACAAGAAAAGGTGTTAAATGGTCTTGTCTTCAAATATGTCTTCCAAGATAATTTTGAATTATGAAACGCGCTTACGTTTTGTTGAGCAAGTAATATTTCCAGACAAAAACTTGTTCAGATAATATTGTTACTCGGAGTGCTACCTAATGGAATATTACGGCCGATAGAATAAGAAGAAGCAAGGGACAGAATGTTTTTTTCACCATAAGGAGGTTTCATCAAATGGAAAGAAACTATCAATATTTTGGTTGAAAGTAGATGCATGTGGTTTTTAAATTATCGTTAATGTAAACTTATTAAAAATTACGTACGTAAAATTAAAGATATTTCATGTATTTTCAATTGTTGTGGCCCATAACACAGGTCTACAAATTAAAACTTGTTGA